>JANAVB010024243.1:0-12500 GCA_029216955.1 Iris pallida
TGTCTGCTATATTCATAATTTCTCATGTCCCAATATAAAAATTTAACTCTACGTTTAGACCAACTTTAGATTCCTACCACATTGCAAATTAGGTGATTGAGTAATCAAGACAGTTTTATTATTATCATTATTTAATACAAGAATAATAGAAGAAAAAATACGATAAAATCTGTTCTGCTTATCTGTTTAAAAGAAGGAACCATTTTGAAACCCAGAGCTAAAATCAAATCCAGATACGGTCTAGCAAAATTATCGATTCATTGTAATAAGAAGAATTCATAGTAAAATTACACAATGTTTATAAAACAGCTAAAGCTACTCCTAAGTTAAATAAAAAAAAAACAACAAACAAATAACAATTTTTTTTTTGAAGGACTGAAACAAAAGTAGAGAAAATGTTCAAAAATATTTAAGGTACAATCTGATAATCATATGCGTCTATCCAAAATCATGGTACTCTAAATCCTCGTCATACTAGTAAACAAGGCTACGATAATCACGAGTCCTTGACTTATGCACATACCTCTAGAATCATGGTATTTAACATTTTCGCGATGCCGCTAGCTTGGCTTCGAAAACCTTAAATTCCTACACCCGAGAAATATATCCAAAGTCAGACTATATGTCCTCACCATGCTGGCTAATACTATAGAAGACAAGATTTCCATAACTTAGATGACCTAGCCCATATAATTTTATCTTGACAAAAATTAAATTAAATCAACAATGGATACCCAAAAATCAATTTATCAACGAACATCAAGATTCAAAAATGAACAAAATCCATCAATCCTATAAATACAAACTCGGATGCCACAGCTAACATCAAGATTCAAATTCAACAATCATTCATCAAAATTAATAATACAAACTCAAATTCAACAATAATACATAAAAATTAATAACAACAGAAAGTAAAGATAAATCAAATCAAGGAAGAAGAGTTTTTAAATCGAAGTTAAATAAGATTCTCAAGGGTCGTCCCAGGAATCTCTCAAGAAATTCTAACTGTGATTGAGTACCTTCAAAAATATATCCTAATTCTACTGCAGGCTGTAGTGGTACTCTAGTTCGAATACCACTACACAAACTTGACCTCATGGGCCACCACTAAAACGTGTCACGACCCGCACACTGTTGGGTACAAGAACGTAACAACGACCAGCCTACGCCGCAGTATCGGCGTAGAACACTGTCCTAGGTCACAACATCTAACAATATAATGCTAAACAGTTTATACTCCCCGAATGGGGGTGACATAGCAGATACAGTCTCAATCACATCTAAGGTAGAGCATGATAAAGATAGATAAAACATGAAATCCAAAAGATCAGGAATAGAAGTCTAAGTGTCTAAGATACATAAACCCAGAAATACATGTCAAAACTCAAATACAGTAATCCACAAAGTAAATACAACTCCAGACAAAATGAAATAACTATCTAAACAACATCTACTGTGTCTCCTCTAGCTAGGCAATCCCAGGCCATCTGTAAATTTATCAACAGGTCCAGTCAGGATAGAAGCGAGCACATTACATCTCAACAGTTCATAGCAGGTTAGAAATATAATCATGCAGTAAAGTAAGATACAGGTACTGAAAGAATGCAGTATGTAAACAGAGAGAGAAAGCTGTAATAGAAATATCTACTATAGATAGAGACTAACAGTGGCTAGTGAGTCAGAGTACAATATAGACATGTAAATGGCATAGGAGATTCTGATAAGACACTATGGAAGATTCTGATAAGATACTACTTGGGTATTATTCACATGTCTACTTCTACTCCCCCGTACCCCCAATCAATACACAAGGATCCACCAAGTTATGTTATGATTCCACGCAAAGCCCCCGAAGGGTGATACATGGATGTCCCAAAAATGGAGATTCTAGGAGATTCTAGGATACCCAGTAATAGAATAAGATATTCTAGGAGACTCTGTGATCATAAGGGTATATGTCACAAGTGATCAAAGAACCTGTGAAGCATAGTGATACGTCATGTAATGAAACGTACAGAACATGTAGTACCCGATGCTCCCTAAGGATAACATCTCAAGAAAAATTCGTATAGTACCAATCCGTGTGACCAACGTGATAGTAACAAGTAAAGTAATTTAATGCAGGAAATAATTCTAAGTAGGATATAAAATGATCAGAGAATGTACTCGTCTGGTATCCTGAATGTCGAAGAGAATATACTGTCCGAGGAGTGGTGTCTATCTCCTATAGAACAGTACAAGTCACAACAAGTCTAAAATAAGGAAATAGACTGCTACAATACATCTACGTGAAGTTTGGGGTCAATCTAGGCTAAAGTCAACCTTTGGTCAATTCTAGTCAACTAGACTAGTCAACTAGGTCAACTAGGTCAACCTAAACCAAACAAGTCTATACTAGTCTAACTAGTCTATTCTAGGCCTAATCAAGACTAAACAATCTAACTAAACTCTCACTAGGCAAACAACACCATAGGCTAAGAGCCCTATATATCATGCCTAAGCAAAACCACAAACACATATACACATAACAATATTATCTAATATATTGTAGTACACTCATAGCATATAGGCTACCTATATATATATATATATATATATATATATATATATATATATATATATATATATATATATGCATCACTATTCACATATCATATACATAGTTATATATAGGAAAGCTATATATATAGGCACATACATATATATAGAGAGAGAGAGAGGTAAAAAAGTAACTGAGTATGTGTGTTTGGCATGTGTGTGAAAGGATATGTTTTAATATTCTAAAATTTAGTGATAGGTAGGTGTATGACATGGGATACATGATGTCAAAGGGTGTATGAATGCATGTGTGTAAAAGATTATAGGTTAACTCAGTTTATAGAAATATACATATATACTTATCTTGTATACATGCATACATACATATCATGTATATTACATTTACATGATACATACATGTATACTTGTATTATATTATACTTCATGCATATTATATACTTGTATTTATATTAAAATATTGCAAACATTTATTTCATTCATGCATCTATGCATTACCTACATGTTTTATACATATGCGTACATTGTATATTCATATCATTTTATACATTAACATAGAGACATACAAACATGCACATCATATATTTCATACCTTGCATTACCTTACATATCATGTTATATATTATCATTCATTCCTTTCATATATTATATTATCTTCAAGTCGAATACATCATATATTTGTAAATAAAAACTGATACGTGTCCGCTACGGACACAAAACCATCACAAAATCACACCTATCAAAGGTCAAAATCAACAATCACCAACGCAATAAATATCAAAATAATTCAAAGAGGTAAAATACAAAATATCCTTAGGCCAGAAATGACATTAAAACATCCTAATCACATGGTTAGGCTCTAGGTCAAACAGTCTCTAGGGTTTCACTAGCAAAACATCAAAATCACAAGTCATAATTTTAAATAGTTTTAAAATAATTTAAAAATTACCAAAAATCATATCATGATTTAAATGTCAAATCAATAAATTTAAAATTACAAAATTTCAAAATTACCCTCATTTTAGAAAACTGGGTGTTACAGATGTGTTCTTTAACACAGTTCTGATCTTCCAGTAGCCTTCGAGAGAGAGAGGAAAGGCGCGGCACCAGCGTTGCTTTTGCACGGGAGTTCGTGTCCGTCCGAGGAGTCAGAAGAGCAGGAGTGTTCCAAGTTCTCTGACGAACTTGCTGGTTCCTGGAAGCTGTTCGTGTAGGGCGAATAAAGCTTTGAGCAACGGTGATCATTCACCCCAGCAGGCCTTCTTCCATCTTTTGCCAGTCACCTTCTTCGTTGCTGCCAGTAATTCTGATTGTATCTTCTTTTTAAAAGTACTACGATCGATTGTTGTTGATTACGAAATCTTTTTAGATTCTCGTAATTCAGAATCACCTTTCTTGAAGTATTGATTTGAAACATTTTCTTTACAATTGTTTCATTTTCTCAGTTTTCCATCGAAAAATTATGCCCCGGCACTAACATAGATATAGATAAAAATAGGAGTTCAGCAAGCCTACACAGTAAGTGCCACAAGTGAGCGAGCTGACACATTAGGTGCCATAAATGAGGAGTTTAGCAAGCCTACACAGTAGCTGCCACAAATGAGATAGATCTCAAGAATAAAGTTAGGCCTCCCTACTCAGTAGGTGTCTTAAAACCTGAAGAACGAGTTACAGAGAAACAGAAGAAGAAGAAGAGGAGGATTAAATCTGCTGGAGTATAAAAACAACCGTTGCTCAAAGCAAGATTTGCCTCTATACTATCCGCTTCCAGGAACCAGCAAGTTCAAGAGAACTTCTGGAACGCTCGTCAGTCAATATTTGTGACTTGAACGGGCTTCCTGAACTTTACGGACTTCCTTAACTCTCTTATTTGGTGCATCTTGGAAAGGAGGCAAGGCGGCTCTATTTATAGAGTGGAGTAAAGCCTCACCATCTCTCATATCCGATGTGGGACTAAAACACCAATACTCTAAAATAGAGTTTATGTTTTACATCATCCCACAATAAACATAGTCGAGTGCTAGTCCACACCTTCCCCCCGAACACTCCCGTGCATGCACGAGACAATCTGGAGTCCGTGTCGAGTCCGAGTACGCACAACAAAATCAACTTATGTCCTCGTTGGAATTAATCATTTTTCTCTTAGTAAAATCACCCACATGGTTTCCTCCTTAGGGTCACCACCCCATGTGTATATCCCAACAACACATACTCATATATATGTTGAGATAACTCATAGTGCTTTTTTAATGTGGCACTAAACTTTACAAAGCATTTTGAGAGCAAGCTCTCTTCATGTCAAGGAGCAAGAGCACCAACAATTCTCCACATATTTCATCATATATATGTGTCTAGGGTTGAGTGTTCCCCACAGTAACTGTCTATTTTACATTAGGATAGATGTCGCTGACGACTTGAATCTTTCCGTATGGGTTAAATAACAACATGATACAAGAATGGACTAAGTCTTGAATTCTGCACCATAGCTGCAATTTTTTTCACTCACATATATAGTTATCTGTGCTTCTGGGTGCACATTAAAGGCCATGTGCCAGCCTGATTTTGGTGTATGTATTTTGGGCGATAAGTTTATCTCAAGAAACGACCTGTATCTTTATCCATACACTCTAGGTGAGTTCTTTTAAAAAGTCCTTGGCATGAAGCCTTGCGCTTCCGTGCGGTGCTACGTCGCTATGACATGGCATAAAGTCGAGGCTTTATTCCTAACTGGGTACCTCATCGTAGAGTCATACTGTAGCATGAGGTCACAAGCCTCTTTGTAGTGCCAAACTACCTCCAGCATGAAGTCTTGTGCTTCCGTGCGATATTATGCCGCTATGACATGGCTTGCGAAGCCAAGGCTTTACCCTACCTGGTACCTCTTCGTGGTATCATGCCACTGTAACATGAGGACACTGGCCTCTTTGTAGTGCTGTCTACCACTCTTCATTATAATATACAGCAATAGGCTACCTGCCTATAAGCGGTGCTACGCCGCAGTGACATGGCTTGCTAAGCCGAGACAGTACCCCTACTTGGAAATCTTATTGTGGTGTCACCCCACTGTAGCATGGAGTCCATGAGCTCCTTTATAGTGCTGCGCTACCGTGCTTACTGTAAAGCACAACAGACATTAACTCTGTCTGAGAACTCATTAAGGCGTTTAAGCCATCCTCTCCATAGGACATGTTCTCCGCAGAGAACTATAGTACACAACAGTGGTTATGGGTTCGTATCTCTTCCATGTCCCTCAGGACTATGTACCCATTGTTACCTGATATTTCCCAATCAGTGGTCCTTACTTGAACCAAAAGCTAAATGTCTAGTAGATTTCTCTTTGAACTAATAGCATAAAACTTTATGGTAGGATTACACAGATACAACATCAGAATGCCTTCAAGCCTTTTTTTACGGTGTTATCGACCAACTGGCGCTTGAGGCCCTTTTTGAACGAATCTGCCAGGTTCTCCTGACTCCGAACATCAATTACAGCAATAGTTTCCCTTTTAATGAGATCGTTTATTGCTTTGTGCTTCAGCCGCACAGTTCTCTTCTTCCAGTTGAAGAGGTAATTTGATGCTACTGCTGTAGTCGCCTGGTTGTCACAGTATATCGGTACCGCCGGTATCTGAGCTCCAACCACTGGAAGATCATACATGAGCTCCCAAAGCCATTCTGCTTCATCAACTGCAGCTTCTAGTACATAGAACTCAGATTCCATGGAGGAACGAGAGTATAATCTGCTTCTTTGACTTCTACGATATAGCAGCTCCACCCAAGGAAAAGATGTATCCACCTGTGGATCTCTCGCTCTCCACCTCTGAACACCAACTAGCATCAATGAAGCCTTCCACTACTGTCGGATACCCGCTGTAGTGCAGTGCATATGTCTGAGTCTTCTTAAGATATCTTATCACCCGTTTCACAGCTTTCCAGTGCTCAATGCCTGGGTTGCTTGTGAACCGACACAGCATTTTTACGGCGAAAGCTATGTCAGGCCTTGTGGAAGTAGTTGCGTACATCAAACTCTCGATAACGCTAGAATACTCCAGGTGTGACGCTTTTCCCTCGAATTTGGCTTCATCTTCTGATCACACCTGTATGGCGTATCGATCCTGGAAGATCCTGATATCCGTAGCATGTGAGCATCTTCTCAATATATGAGATTGTGATAGTGCCACTCTAGTGTATGTCCGAATGTTCTTTATAACCAAGATGATATCTGCATCCCCAAGTTGTTCATACTGAACTTGGTTGAGAGAAACTTCTTTGTCTCCGTGACACAGCTTATATCCGTACCTAGGATTAGCATGTCGTCCACATACAGACAAACGATGACTCCTCTTTCGTTCGTGAATTTAGTATAGATACACTTGTCTGTTTTGCTGACCCTGTAGCCGTTTGATCTGATAACTTTGTCAAACTTCTCAAGCCACATTTTGGGAGCTTGTTTTAAGCCGTATAGAGATTTTACCAACTTGCAGACTTTGTCTTCTAGGCCTCTGACGACAAATCCTTCTGGCTGTTGGATATAAATCTCCTCGGTCAGCTCGCCATTCAGGAATGATGTTTTCACATCCATATGATGTATCACCAATTTGTGTATTGCTGCAAGGACAATCAACAATCTGATGGTTGTCATCCGTGCTACTGGAGCATATGTGTCAAAGTAGTCGATCCCCTATTTTTGAGAAAACCCCTTGGCCACTAGCTAGGCCTTGAACTTGTCAATGGTTCCATCAGCTTTCATCTTCTTCTTGAAGATCCACTTGCATCCGATGAGTTTTGCTCCTTCGGTTAAATCAACTAACACCCATATATTATTGGAGGTAATTGAGTCAATTTAATTATCTATTGCCTCCTTCCAGAAGACAGCATCTCTGGTCTTCATCGCCTCATCATAGGTAAGTAGATCTTCTTCCACATGATAGGTGATAAAGTCATCTCCGAAGCTCTTCGGCCTCCTTGCTCGCTTCGTCGACGGCTCAGCGAGTTCTGGTTCAATTGTTGTTTCTCCACCAACAACTTCATCTTGGACTACTGGTTCATATGAGACCTCAGTCTCATTTGCACCTATATCATTCTCCGGAATGTTTAGGAAAACAATGTTTTTGTGTCGTACAAACTTGTCTTCAAAGTATTCAGCATCGCGAGATTCGATGATATGATTTGACTCAATGTCAAGGAATCTCCGGACATCACTCTTCTTACATATCCCAAGAAGATCGCCTTCGTAGTCCTTGTCCCCAGCTTCTGAATCTTCAGATCTGGGAGCTTCACATATAAGCCAGACACCCCCACACTCGAATAACATTCAAGTTAGGTCTGATTTTGAACCAGAGTTCATGAGGAGTTATGTCAGAAGTTGCATAAGGCACTCTATTCAGAATTAAAGTGGCCGTTAATGCAGCTTCTCCCCAGTAACATTTTGGAAGACCTACAGTTAGCAGCATTGAGTTTATCATTTCTGTCAACATTCGGTTCTTCTCCTCCTGCTACTCCGTTAGATTGAGAAGAATACGGCGTAGTAGTCTCGCAGATGATTCTATGTTCTTTGCAGAACGATGCGAATTCATGAGACCGATATTCTTCGCCTCGATCACTTCTCAACCTCTTGAGTTGATATCCAGTTTGCCGTTCAGCTTCGGCCCTGAACTCCTTGAACTTCTCGAACGCTTCGTCTTTAGATTTGAGCATGTAGACGAATGCGTACTTAGAGAAGTCATCGATGAAGGTTATAAATACTTCATCTCGACTTTTGTAGAGAATTGTTTGAAGTTACAGATATCGGAGTGTACCAACTCCAGAATATCTGTGCTTCGATTGACCCGATGAAAGGGTTTTCCAGTGATCTTAGTCTGAGCACATACTTCACACTTCTCTACGTTACCCCCACATTTGGAGATAAGTCCTAGACTAGACATTTTGTTTATTCTTTTACAATGAACATGTTCTAGCCTATTATGCCATAACTCAAGAGAATAGTCAGAAAGAACGATTGTATTTATTTCATTAGACTGGTTTACAAGCTGAATTTTAAACATCCTTCGGTTTGAAAAGCCTTTCCGAAGTATGTTTTCTTCTTGGACATCACTATCTGACCAGCATTAATGTCCATCCTCAAACCTGCATTGCTAAGCAGGCTCCCAGAGATCAGGTTCTTGGCAATCACCGGAACATGCTTTACTCCTTGGAGCGTCAGAATGTTCCCGGAAGTGAGTTTCAGCTCCACAGTCCCGATCCCCAGAACTTCAGCTTGGGCCTGATTTGCCATGACAACCTTCTCAGAAGTTGGCTGGTACGTGATGAACCATTCCTTCCCAGAACAAACATGGCATGTCACACTGTTGTCTATCCACCAGTCAGAGTCAGCCCCCAGTTGTAACCTGAGCTATCATAGCAACGAGATTAGAAACCAAATAAACCTTATTAGGCTCACCTTTCTCTGATTGTTTGGATTTGGATCTGCATTCACTCTTGTAGTGGCCCTTCTTGCCACAGTTAAAACAAGTCACATTGGACTTGGGCTTCTTCTGTTTGAAAGACGGTCCCTTCACTTTCAGATTACTGAAATCTTTCTTGTGGTGAGAAGCCGCCTGCTTCTCCTTGGAGTCTCTCGTCTGCACCAGATTGGCCTCGACCAATTATTTGGACAAAGCGTCCATCTTCTGTTGAGAACGCATCTCATCCTCAATGTGGATTTCTTGCAAGAGATCTTCCAGACTGATCTCGAGTTTCTTTCGATGCATTATTACATAGAACGTATTCCATCCAGCAGGAAGTTTCGAGACGATCCCTCCAACGACAAACTTGTCGACGAGGGGCATCTTTTCATCGTCCAGTTTCTGATGAAGTTTCAAAAACTCCTTCACTTAAGGAAGCATCGCCTTCTCGTCTTCAAAGAGCCACCTTGTGATATTTTTCGACAAAAATATCTTGCTCCTGTTTTTGTCTTCCTCGTACAGCTTTTCTACAGACTCCCATATTTCTCTGGCACTATCCTTTTTTTAGTAGGATTCTGCCAGGGAATCCTCCATAATATTTAGGATCAGAAGCCTACAAATGCTATTATCTCTTCTCCATTTGGCCTGAAGTTTAGTAGCCGCAGTTATAGCGGTAACATACCCAGTATCTGGAACAGTAGGTTCCTCTTCAAAGAGCACGTGATCAACGTCTCGGAGTTGAAGGATGAGAAAGACCTTCCTCTTCCAGACTTGATAATGATCTCCATCAAACTTTTTCAACTTGCAGTAGTCAGTTTGGAGGAGTGAAGAATTAATATTTTCCATCGTACTAATCTTGCTTTGAGATTGTTAGTTCCGAGGCATGGATATAGATGGAAAACAGGAGTTCAACAAGCCTATACAGTAGGTGCCACAAATGAGGAGTTTAGCAAGCCTACACAGTAGGTGCCACAAATGAGGAGTTTAGCAAGCCTACACAGTAGGTACCACAAATGAGATAGATCTCAAGAACAAAGTTAGGCCTCCTTACTCAGTAGGTGCATTAAAACCTGAAGAATGAGTTACAAAGAAACAGAAGAAGAAGAAGAAGAAGAAGAAGAGGAGGAGGATTAAATCTGCTGGAGTGTAACTCAAAGCAAGATTCGCCTCTATACAATCCGCTTCCAGGAACCAGCAAGTTCAAGAGAACTTCTAAACGCTCGTCAGTCAATATTTGTGACTTGAACGGGCTTCCTGAACTTTACGGACTCCCTTAACTCTCTTCTTTGGTGCATCTTGGAAAGGAGGTAAGGGGACTCTATTTATAGAGTGGAGTGAGGCCTCACCATCTCTCATATCCGATGTGGGACTAAAATACCAATACTCTAAAATAGAGTTTGATGTTTTACATCATTCCACAATCAACATAGTCGAGTGCTAGCCCACGCCTTCCTCCCGAACACTTCCGTGCATGCACGAGACAATCTGGAGTCCATGTTGAGTCCGAGCCCGTACAACAAAAATCAACTTGCGTTTTTGTTGGAATTAATCATTTTTCACTTAGTAAAATCACCCCACATGGTTCCCTCCTTAGGGTCACCACCCCATGTGCATATCCCAACAACACATACTCATATATATGTTGAGATAACTCATGGTGCTTTTCCAATGTGGGACTAAACTTTACAAAGCATGTTGAGAGCAAGCTCTCTTCATGTCAAAGAGCAAGAGCACCAACATATAAGATGGGATACGTGCGGCTTAATATATATTCTTCTGCAAGGGGGTAATTCTCTGATAATAAACCGCCTCCTCCATCGGACATGAAAAATACTCCATCACTAGTGTAAACAGATGTGGAGATAGCAGATCGCCTTGGCGTAGGCCTCTATTACTAATAACAAAGCCATACGGTGTACCTTTGAGAAGTACAGAGAAGGTAGGTCTGTTGATACACTCGCGAACCATAGCAACACATTGTAGTAGTCTTAAATAAGACAATGTCTGATAGGTTGTAGGGGTGAGCAAATACCGACCGCTACCGACAAACTGATCGAATATCGATTAAAAATATTTTAAAAATCGAAATGAAATTATGTGCCGATACTAAATTATTGAACCGACTAAAATATGGTCTAATGGTAATGGTAACCGTTTGAGTATAATACCAAAATCGAACTGATTATATTTCGAATATATATATATATATATATATATATATATATATATATATATATATATATATATATATATATATATATATATATATATATATATATATAATCGATCGAATATGGATTAAAAATATTTTTAAAAATCGAAATAAAATTATGTACCGATACTGAATTATTGAACCGACTAAAATATGGTCTAATGATAGTGGTAACCGTTTGAGTGTAATACCAAATCAAACTGATTATATATATATATATATATATATATAATATATATATATATATATATATATATATATATATATATATGAGGAAGGATAGGCATCCCTGCACTTTTTGCATTCCCAAACATCTCCCTATTTACACCATTGGATGGTGCTTTAAGTCATTTAATCTTAATCGTTGATTTACCAATGGTTAAGATTAGATGACTTAAAGCACATCTAACGGATGTGAACATGGGGATGCAAAAAGTGCGAGGATTTATACATTGGGATTGGATCCAGTAGTTAGTTACTCTTGTGTTTGTAGTGTAGTACCTTACAATATAGACGTGTACTTGTGTGCATCGACTGGTGTTTTCTTTGGGGTATTTGCTACTCAGTGTTTTCTTTGGAAAGGGACATCAGATAGTATCAGAGGACCCACTGCTGCCAGAGCGTCGTCGAGGAGACTCACGAGTACCCCACAATTTATTACTGAGTGCTCCTTATTGAATACAACGGGTCTCCACAAGCCGCGACTGAAACCGTGGCCACGTGTCGGCTTATGATTGATCAATTTTTTTGACATATGTTTGTGGAGGTGTTATTTTTTTATTTTTTTGGTCCAATACGGAGCTGTCACGTGTCACTTTCGATTTGATTTTCGATTTTTGTCTCAGGTTGAAAAGACTTTCTGTATTCAAAAAAATTCATAAAGGATGAAATTTTTTATTTAACTTGAACGACAATTTTAGGATATTTACAAAAAAGGTCTGACGCCAGTAAAATTGGCATCAGACAAAAAATAAATAAATGTGGCACTAGTGCAACTGGCGCCAGACAAAATAATATATAAAAAATGAGGTGCCAGTGTTACTGGGGCCAAACACATTCTTAATCTTAGTTTTTCTTGTTTGGTTTGTTTTAATTTGATTTGATTTATCTTTTAGTTTGATTTTGCTTAATCTTTTAGTTTAATTTAATCTATTTGTTATTTTGTTATTATCTATACTATGGATAATAACAAAATATATTACTTAATATTTTTTGTATATAATAATTTAATATTAACTACTAAACTTTGTTATTATCTATATTATTAATATACAACTAATATATAA
>JANAVB010024243.1:15000-142222 GCA_029216955.1 Iris pallida
AACCCCAAAATTCTACTTTCATTTGTAAAATTCACACTCTCTCTTCCAAAATCCTAACTTTCTTACTCCTCCTCTTCTTCACCATTTCACACTCCCCAAACTATATATCTTCTTCTTCATCTTCTTATCTACAATTTCTCCACTATAAATTCTAGTTTTCTTCTCCATCATTTCCATCAAAATCCTAATTTTTTCTCTCCACAATTTTCATTCTCATCATTTTGATTCCTCACAAATAATGCATGAAAATAAATCCTAACATGTTTATTTTATTCTTTCTCACAAAAAATGCATGAAAGTAAACCATAAAATGTATATTTCATTATAGGCTTAATTGCACTTTGCTACCCTCAACTATTCCGCTTTTTCAACTTGATACCCTAAACTTTTTTTTGTAACAAGTTGATACCTCAACTATTATTTTTTTCAACTTGATACCTAATTTTTCAAAAAACCCCAAAATACCCTTATCCCTTCCCTCTTCCCTTCTCCCCTCCCCCCCTCCCCCACTCCGGCCACCCCCACCCTCCTGCTCCGCCTCCCCTCCGGCCACCCCCCTCTCCCACGTCCGGCCAACTTGCTGGTTCCTGCAAGCTGTTCGTGTAGGACGAATAAAGCTTTGAGCAACGGTGATCATTTACCCCGCAGGCCTTCTTCCATCTTTCGCCAGTCATCTTCTTCGTTGCTGCCAGTAATTCTGATTGTATCTTCTTTTTAGAAGTACTACGATCGATTGCTGTTGATTACGAAATCTTTTTAGATTCTCGTAATTCAGAATCACCTTCCTTGAAGTATTGATTTGAAACATTGTCTTTACAATTATTTCATTTTCTCAGCTTTCTATCGAAAAATTGTGCCCCGGCACTAACAATCTCAAAGCTTTATTGCTATGTTGGAAAACTTTAATGCTTCACTCCTCAAAACTGACTTCTGTAAGTTAGAAAAGTTTGATGGAGAGCATTATCAAGTTTGGAATATGAAGGTTTATCTCACTCTTCAACTCAGAGACGTTGATCACGTACTGCTTGAAGAGGAACCTATTGTTCCAGATACTGGGTCTGCTGTCGCAATCACTGCGGCTACTAAACTTCAGGCCAAGTGGAGAAGGGAGAATAGCATTTGCAGGTTGCTTATCCTGAATGCTATGGAGGATTTACTAGCAGAATCCTATAGTAAGAAACCAATTGCCAGAGACATATGGGAGTCTCTGGAAAAACTGTACGAAGAAGACAAGAACAGGAGCAAGATATTTGTGGTTGAAAAATATCACAAATGGCTCTTTGAGGACGAGAAGTCTATGCTGCCGCAGGTGAAGGAGTTCCTGAAACTGCGACATAAGCTGGAAGACGAGGCGATGCCCCTCCCCGACAAGTTTATTGTTGGAGGGATTGTCTCAAAGCTCCCCGCTGGGTGGAGCAAGTTCTATACAAACATGCATAGGAAGAAGCTTGAGATCAACCTTGAAGATCTCTTGCAGGAAATATATGTTGAGGACCAGATGCGGGCTCAACTGAAGGTGGACACACTGTCCAAGCAATTGGCTAACGCCAATCTGGTTCAGACCAAGGAACCAAGGGAAAAGCAGGAGGCTTCCCACAGCAAGAAGAAGGACCCTGACAATCTAAATGTCAAGGAAACTTCTATCAAGAAAAAGAAGCCAAAGTCTCAAATGCCTTGCTTCAAGTGTGGCAAGAAGGACCACTTTAAGAATGAGTGCAAAGCAAAAACCAAGCAATCAGAGCAAGGAGAGCCTAGAAAGGTATCTATGATCACTGATATTGTTGCTATGATTGCACAGGTTGATGCGGTAAGGACTGACTCTGACTGGTAGGTAGACACTGGAGCCTCCTGCCATGTCTGCTCCAGTAAGGAGTGGTTCACCACCTATACACCTACTTCTGAAGTGGTTATGATGGCGAACCAGGCACAAGCTGAAGTGCTCGGGTGTAAAACCCCTAAATTTCTACTATATTTTTTTATTTATTAAAATTTGTACAGATTTAAAATTTTTGAATTATACGTCGCGTAGTCGTATTGTACGTCGCGCTTGAAATTTCATTTTTCCGAATTTGCACGACGAATGCGAATGTGTGCGATGTATATATATATATTTTTTCTACATTTTTATGGTTTCAAAATAATGTACATAATAATTATTTTGTTAGCATTCCAAAAATTTTCAAGTTTGATTATTTATTTATAAAGCCTTTCATAATAAATAAGTATTCCTATAAAATTTTATTTTAAGAAAAATATATGTACGTAAATATTATATGGTCATAGATAAATATTTTATAATTATTTATTAGTTTATTTTTAAATAAATATGTAATTTTTGAAATTATTATTATTAGTATTTTGGAAAATATATTTTGAATTTATTGTAGCAATTTAAATCTCGATTGATTTCATGGATTGATTTAATAATTGAAATTTGAATTTTCCTATTTGATTTTAAACTAAATGATGGATTTTAATTAGGTTTAAACTGGATTTTGATTTGAATTAGGATTTGATTGGTTTAAATTTATTTAATTTAATAATGGATTTATCTAACGGGGATTTAACATAATCCTAGTCCTTATCCAATTGGGAATTCCCACATCCTATAAATAGGCAGGTACTCCTCCAAAATTCCACAAGCCAAATTTTCTCCACCAATAATTTTCCAACCCCTCGTGCATCGTGTCCATGTCCACTATCTTATTCCATATTTTACAATATACAAATTTTTCTCCGTGTCGAACAAACCCCGACTCAATTCACGTGCCTATAAACCTAAACCCGTCTCGATCACCGATCCCAACCCATCCTCGGCTATGTCCACACCCACCGGCGTCATCGTCCCTCCCATCTACAACGAACCAGACTCTCACCACCATCACATCCCGACTCCCCGACCAGCCGAGCCCCCTCCGGCCAACACACCGCCCTGTCCACCAAAACAATACCACCGCCAACGCCACCACAGTGGCGCGGCCCCCCGAGCACCTGTCACCACCACCCTCATCTTCCCTGACCAGCCACCGCGGCAACCGCAATAGCAGCCCCAAACCACCACCTCCTCTCCTCCCAAAAACTCCCATCACCGATCCCCTCCGCCACCAAGAACCTCCGCCACCAAGAACCGAAGCCCCGCTGCCATCACAAACAACATCCCTATCTCCTCTCCCGACAGAAGCCCGACACCATCACCACCCAAAAGAAAAACCAAGGAAAACATCAAAAAAAACCCTTACCTGAGTCCAGCCACCGGTGTCGTCTCTGCCAGCGACTAGATCTCCGCCCATGATCGAACCGCCCATCGCCTCCGATCTGGCGAGTCGTCGATGGCGGGTCCAGTCCACCACCGCCGGAGACATCCGCGCCGCCCCTCTCGGACATCCTGAACCCCCTCCACTCTCGTCCCCTTCTCCGCCTCTCCATGGCGCCGCCCCCGCCGTAGTCGGGAGCCCCGCCTCCGGTCGCAAGCGCCTGCGCCGCCGGCCTCTACTCCCCCTCCGCTCTTGCCGCGCTCGTCCGTCGACGGCCCCCGTCCGGAATCCCCGTACTCCGCAGCCTTCCTCTTCTCCTCCGCACGACGAGGACCGGGAGCCGAGCCACTGCCCTCGTAAGCGCCGCTCCCAGCGCTAATTTCTCGCCACCGACGGCGGAACAGTTCCCTCCGCCTTCCTCCGCGCCTCCCACCACCGTGAGACGCTGCCCCTCCGCGTCGAGCCCCCGATCTCTCCCGTTTTTGCAGCCCTCTGCGCGCGCAAACCCTCCCCACTTCGCCTACGCCTCCCGATCCTCCCGCCTTCCTCGCCACCGCTCTTCCCCGGCCGACCGCACTGTTCTTCCTCCTTTTCTTCTCTCTTTCACTCTCGAATGGACAAGAGAGCAGTTGCCTCTTTTAGGAATTTGGTTATAATCATTTTTATCTTTTATTATCATTATTATTATTATATTTTTTCTTTTTCATTTTTGCTTCTTTCTCTGTTGGTTTTATTATTATTATTATTATTATTATTATTATTATTATTATTTATTTTATTTTTTATTACATTAGTGATTAGTTTATTTATTTAATGCATTATGTATTCTGTATCTTTATTACTGAGTTTATTTTTGTTATTAATGTCATTACTATTCTTATTTTATTATTTGATGTATATAGATAATATTTTCAAAATTATTGGTGATAAAGATTGGTTTTGAGGTCCACACATATTTCAAAGTTAGTTTCCTATGATACTGTTTGCTCTGAATCATTTTTGAGATGTCATAATTAAATATATTTTTAGTATAAAAATAAATTGTCACCAAGTTATACTATAAATTCTAGCCATTTACATATAGCTTTCTACTTAAAGTTCTATTTGTGACAAAATTGAGTTTTTGGTCTAGAAACAGTCTTGATTTTAAGTATGACTCTATATAAATATGTTAAGGGTATTTTTATAAATAGTTTTGTTCGCTAAAGATAAATTAAGGAATTGCCTAAAATGATTTACTAGATTTCAAACTTATTTTTCTAAATTATTTTAATTAATAACATATTGTTTTCGAGTATTATAGATAACTTTCTAAATCGTAATTATTCACCTTCTTTCTATTAACAATCCATGTCTGTGACTAATTCCCATTACTCATATTCCCTCGCCAATTCTAAACTACTCTATGTCAAACCTAACTAAGTTGACTGTTCCGGACTCGCTAGAACCGTTCATGCCATCATCAGAATTTCCTTTGCATAGTTGTAACCTCGAAGTCGTATTTTGTACCATCAAGACCATCACACCAGGCAGCTCACCAGGCATCGCAACAGGCAAGTATACCTTGCTAATTAACTGTCAAATTATTTATTTTCTACATTATTTATTTAGTTGCATATTGTTAGTTTCCTTTGTTATAAACTGTGTGTCCAAGCCACACTTGGGTGCAAGCGACTTTATTAGTCGTTATTTTATTTATGCATGATGACTTAGAGTTAGCGGACTACCTTCTTGTTCGGGGATATCCTTATATCTCCTTTGGCTGTGACACTCACACTACACAGTTTGAGGCATTTTATTAGGGGCACGACTTATTGACTAGCTATCTCTAAAGTCATGTGACGGTAGATGATCGTAACTGCTATGACTAGGGTTTTAGAGACTCAAGCAGTTACAAAGCTGGACGAGCCATGGACATGACTTGAACAGTATGGGATATATTGGGGGAGGACAGTCGCTAGTGCTTATGGGAATCCAAACAGGTAAACCACAGTCTCCGGATGGAACTGTGGCAATATATTTGCAGATGCCCTCTGACGTTTTAGACGTTACGGACGGATACAGATGACTGGATGCCAGTTACGTACACATAGCCTAAAATCCCACCCATGCGCATGAAAGTTGTCCTCTAAATTGCACATTAGGCGGTTAGAATCTCCTTTGCATATTTATGTCTAGTTTATATATTATTTTATTCTGACAGTTCATATTAGCTTGTTCTTCCTGTATCATGCTACGTCCGTTTGAGGACCTGGTTTTTCCCCATGTGTGTGTTCATGTCTTCCGCAGGTATTTCAGCCAAGGCCATGGTCTTCTCCATTCCTTCGAAGACGCTTGCACTTGGTTCGTCTTGCCTTTTTTTTATTATCGCTCGATTCCTTGTACATTTCTTTCATTGAGATAGTTGGTAGTGGACTTTGTCTCCGTCCAACGATTGTATCATAAATATTCGAGTTGATATTTATATTATTATTTTTTTTATTCTGGATGAGATTTAGTTTGTCTTGGTTTACTGTATTTTACAGCTTATGTATTCATACAAGACCTACGTATTTCGTATGAATACAGCTGGCATGTCTACGTACTTAGTCCTACGTATTTTGGGACTGGAGCGTTACATGTTTTTGTGGTGGCCTATGCAGGTCAAGATAAATTGTTTGGTTACTTTACCGTACCAAGCAAGCCTGCGTATAGGATTAGAGTCTAGGATCTCATCCACACATTTGACTGCCTTTTTCGCTTGACTCCTCGAGTTGCATCTTGCTTGATCCCTTCTATCGTGATTCGTGCCCTTCTTTCGTGCTTGTTAGAGATTAGTAAGGTAATCCATACTAGGTAGCCTTGTCCCATTGTCCCATTACCCTACTAGTTTAATTTTTGTAAGTTGGGTAGAATACCTCGCGACCTAGCAACCCTTTGTACTGGTGACCTATATTAGCAAGTTCACTTAGGCTCTAGAATTTAGAGGATCTTAACCCATCTAGCCAACCAAGGACTTGGATAAGAAGACTATAGGATGACTGTATAGAGACCAACATATGACATGACTTAGATTCTTAAGGAGTTGAACTAATCCTACCTTCTTTCACTCTTACGCTCTCGTGCCTATGTTTTTACCATCGTGACTAATGCTGCTAAATAGCCTAATTTTTGCTAGCTTACTTTATTTTCAAGCTTGTTCAAGGACATATATTTTATTGGGGGCCCCCACTAACATATTGTCTACTCAGAGCCGGTGCATGATGGTCTGATCAACCTAGTGCACTTTGGTTCACCTTTTCATACGATTATTCTACATGGTTGAGACATAGTTTAACTTGTCCTCTAGGATCTCAACCGCAACCAACAACCTCCTTTTCAAACTATTAAATCGCATTTGAACCCGCATTTGTATTCGCTCGCATCTCCCTCGAACTCTTTTGTTCTACAAAGGCTTAGCTAGCCCACGGCCAAGACATATGACTATATGTTTGCCATGAGCTACTCGTCCTTTCCTTCGACCATATATCTACTATCACATTTTTCTAACTGTTTGGAAACCTTAGAATGATTCCAATCGTTCTTCTAATCGTGCCCTCAACCTAGATGACTAGTATACCGCTTCCTCCCTATGACCCATACCTCCTAAGTCCTAAACTATTCTCTTGATTCCCTACAAAACTCTAAGTTGTGTTATCATGATATTATTGCCTTATTAGCAACCTTCGTTCAATCCCATATCCGAAATATTTTCGGCTATCTAAATACATGTTTGTGTTAAACGCCGTCTTCCTGCCTCGCCGAATGATTTGATCGTGTTTTGTATCGATATACCCTCTTAACCCCCCTACTTATTTGTAATTTCGAGGACAAAATTCTTGTAAGTTGGGTAGGATGTAAAACCCCTAAATTTCTACTATATTTTTTTATTTATTAAAATTTGTACAGATTTAAAATTTTTGCATTATACGTCGCGTAGTCGTATTGTACGTCACGCGTGAAATTTCATTTTTCTTAATTTGCACGACGAATGCGAATGTGTGCGATGTACATATATTTTTTTTTCTACATTTTTATGGTTTCAAAATAATGTACATAATAATTATTTTGTTAGCATTCCAAAAAATTTCAAGTTTGATTATTTATTTATAAAGCCTTTCATAATAAATAAGTATTCCTATAAAATTTTATTTTAAGAAAAATATATGTACGTAAATATTATATGGTCATAGATAAATATTTTGTAATTATTTATTAGTTTATTTTTAAATAAATATGTAATTTTCGAAATTATTATTATTAGTATTTTGGAAAATATATTTTGAATTTATTGTAGCAATTTAAATCTCGATTGATTTCATGGATTTATTTAATAATTGAAATTTGAATTTTCCTATTTGATTTTAAACTAAATGATGGATTTTAATTAGGTTTAAACTGGATTTTGATTTGAATTAGGATTTGATTGGTTTAAATTTATTTAATTTAATAATGGATTTATCTAACGGGGATTTAACATAATCCTAGTCCTTATCCAATTGGGAATTCCCACATCCTATAAATAGGCAGGTACTCCTCCAAAATTCCACAAGCCAAATTTTCTCCACCAATAATTTTCCAACCCCTCGTGCATCGTGTCCGTGTCCACTATCTTATTCCATATTTTACAATATACAAATTTTTCTCCGTGTCGGACAAATCCTGACATAATTCACGTGCCTATAAACCTAAACCCGTCTCGATCACCGATCCCAGCCCATCCTCGGCTATGTCCACACTCACCGGCGTCATCGTCCCTTCCATCTACAACGAACCAGACTCTCACCACCATCACATCCCGACTCCCCGACCAGCCGAGCCCCCTCCGGCCAACACACCGCCCTGTCCACCAAAACAATACCACCGCCAACGCCACCATAGTGGCGCGGCCTCCCGAGCACCTGTCACCACCACCCTCATCTTCCCTGACCAGCCACCGCGGCAACCGCGACAGCAGCCCCAAACCACCACCTCCTCTCCTCCCAAAAACTCCCATCACCGATCCCCTCCGCCACCAAGAACCGACGCCCCGCTGCCATCACAAACAACATCCCTATATCCTCTCCCGACAGAAGCCCGACACCATCACCACCCAAAAGAAAAACCAAGGAAAACATCAAAAAAAAACCCCTCACCTGAGTCCAGCCACGGTGTCGTCTCTGCCAGCGACTAGATCTCCGCCCACGATCGAACCGCCCATGTAGAAGCAGATCCGCTTACCTATGATGAGGCGATGAAGACCAGAGACACGATTTTCTGGAAGGAGGCGATTGACAATGAAATTGATTCCATCACCTCAAATAACACTTGGGTGTTGGTTGATCTTCCTGAAGGAGCGAAACCCATAGGATATAAATAGATCTTCAAGAAGAAGATGAAAGCAGACGGAACTATTGACAAGTTCAAGGCTAGGTTGGTAGCCAAGGGGTTTTCTCAGAAGCAGGGGATTGACTATTTTGACATGTATGCTCCAGTAGCCCGAATGACCCCCATCAGAATGTTGATTGCTCTCGCAGCAATACATAAGATGGTGATACATCAGATGGATGTGAATACGGCTTTCCTAACTGGCGAGCTGACCGAGGAGATTTACATACAATAGCCAGAGGGATTTGTCATCAGGGGTCTTGAAAACAAAGTCTGCAAGTTGGTGAAATCCTTGTACGGTCTTAAATAGGCTCCCAAGATGTGGCATGAGAAATTTGACAAAGTTATGAGGTCAAATGGCTACATGGTCAGCGATACGGACAAGTACGTTTACACAATGTTTACTGATAGAAGAGGTGTGATCGTTTGTCTGTACATGGACGACATGCTTATCCTAGGTACGGATATTAGCTGTGTCACGAAGATAAAGAAATTCATCTCAAGCAAGTTCAGTATGAAGGACTTGGGGGAAGCTGATGTGATCTTAGGGATCAAGATCATCCGGATAGACACTAGAATAGCGCTGTCACAGTCTCATTATATTGAGAAAATGATCACTCGTTATGGGTATCGGGATCTTCCAGGGATCGATATGCCATACAGGTGTGATCTGAAGCTGAAGCCTGATTCAAGGGAAAGCGTCAGGCAGCTGGAGTATGCAAGCGTAATCGGAAGTTTGATGTATGCTACTACTGCCACAAGGCCTGACATATCTTTCGTCGTGGGAATACTGAGTCATTTCACGAGCAACCCAGGTGCTGAACACTGGAAAGCTGTGAAACGGGTTATGAGATATCTCAAGAAGACTCAGACATATGCACTGTACTACAGCAGAGATCCACCGGTAGTGGAAGGCTTCAGTGATGCCAGCTAGTGCTCAGAGGTGGAGAGCGAGAGGTCCACAGGTGGATTCATTTTCACAATGGATGGAGCTGCTATATCGTGGAATTCGAAGAAGCAAACTATGCTCTCGCGGTCATCCATGGAATCTGAGTTCTTTGCACTTGATACCGTAGCCGAGGAAGCAGAATGGCTTCGGGAGCTCATGTATGATCTTCCAATGGTTGGGGCACAAATACCGGCGATACCGATATACTGTGACAACCAGACGACTGCGGCAGTGGCATCAAATGACCTCTTCAACGAAAAGAAGAGGACTGTGCGGTTGAAGCACAGGACAGTACACGAACTTATCACGAGAGGTGTTATTGCAGTTATTGATGTTCGGAGTCAGGAGAACCTGGCGGATCCGTTCACCAAGGGCCTCAAGCGTCAGCTGGTCGATGACACAGCTTGTAAAATGGGCTTGAAGGCATTCTGATATTGTATTATTGTATTCCTACCATAATGTTTTATGCTATTAGTTCAAAGATTTATCTACTAGGCATCTAGCCTTTGGTTCAAGGGAGGACCACTAATCGGAAGAATATCAGGAATGGTGGGTACATATTCTATTGGGCATGGAGAGGTTACGGACCTATAACCACTGTTGTCTACTGTTATTTTCTGCAAAAAACGGTTCCTGTAGGAAGGTTGGCTTAATTGCCTTAATGAGTTCTCAGGCAGAGTGAATGTCTGGTGTGCTTTATAGGAGGCACGGTAGAGCAGCACTACAAGGAGTGAAACTCCATGCTACAGTGGGGTGACTCCACAATGAGGTTCCTATATGTGGGGTGCTGCCCAGTAATAGAATAAAGCCTCAGCTTTGCTGGCCAAGTCACAGCAGCGTAGCACCGCAAATAGGCAGTTAGCCTAATGCTGTATGTTAAAAAATAAAGAGGGGTGTAGTCAGCACAACAAAGAGGAGGAGTTCCTCATGTTACAGTGGCACGACACCACGATGAGGTACCCGGTTAGGGATAAAGCCTCGGCCTTGCAAGCCATGTTGTTGCGGCGTAACACCGCAAGGGAGCCTAAGGCTTCATGCTGGGTAGTTTGGCACTACAAAGAGGTGGTTGCCTCATGCTACAGTAGTATGACACTACGATGAGGTTCCCGGTACGGGGGAAGGCCTCGGCTTTAAGCCATGTCATGGCGGCGTAGCACCGCAAGGGAAGCACAAAGCGCTTCATGCCATGTCTCTTTATAATGAACTCACCTATAGTGTATGGACAAAGAGATATCAGGCCGTCTATTGAGGGTAAACTTGTAGACGCCCAAAATTATACACTGAAACCAGGCTGGCACAGGGCCTTTAATGTGTAGCCAGAAGCACACGTAACTACATTATGCAAGTGGAAAAAATTTCAGCTATGATGAAGAATTCAAGGCTTAGTCCATTCTTGTATTATAGTCTGTTGTTCGACCCACACGGGAAGATTCAAGTCGTAAGCGACATCTCTCCTAATGCATGATGGACAGTTACTGTGGGGAATACCTATACCCATATATATAGAGATATGTGGGGGATTGTTGGAGTTTGGTCTTTTTCTAAGTGAATTTTAGTCCCACATCGGCTAGACCAAAGGAGTTGTATCTCTATATAATAGCTTTCCTATTTTAGAGATGCACATGTGGTGTGGAGGTGCACATGGGTGTGCCATATGGGGTTATTTTTCTAATGGGAAAAGGACTAAATCAACAATAAAAGCATTCATGCTTTTTGCTCTTGGGAAATTCATTTCCATGGGAGCTAAGCCCCGTAGGGTCTTAGCGACTCGGACTCGGACTCAGACTCAGACTCAGACTCAGACTCGGACTCATGGGCTCATGAGGCGTAATGTGGCGTTTTGTTGGCGCATTTTGCACTTAGCACGTCAGCATCGTCATTAGGCGCATAGTGCGCTTTAGTTGTGCTGCCACGTTGTGCAAGCCCAGTTGCGCTGCCCAGGTGCGCACCCAGATTGCGCTCAGGTTGCGCTTGGGTGCGCTGGTTGCGCTGGGTTGTGCTGGGTTGCACAGGGTTGTGCTGGGTTGTGCGGGTTGCTCGGATTGTGCTGCGTGCGCAGTGTGCACAGTGCGTGCAGTACGCCCAGTGTGCACAGTTCAGTGCGCGCTCTGTTAGAGTGCATGGAGCGCTGGGTGTGCGCAGTTGGCAGCAGAACGTGCGTTTGCATGTTCTAGGCGGTTGCTACATGTTCGGGGTGGTTATTATCACGTCCCTATCTTTGTGGCAACCGACCAGTTGCTGTAGGGCCTATATAAGGCATCCTCTCTCTCAAGGCTTATGACAGAATAAAAAAGAGAAGCCACCACAGAAAGTTTACAAGTGTTTTTTAGCACAAGTAAACAGAGTTTTCAGACGTTGTCGCGACCCGCACCCACTGTTAGGGTACGAGAACGGAACAACGCCCAGCCTACGCCGCAGTGTCGGCGGTAGAATGTTGTCCTAGGTCACAACATCTAATCAATATAATGCTAAGCAGTTTATACTCCCCGAATGGGGGTGACATAGCAGATACAGTCTCAATCACATCTAAGGTAGAGCATAATAAAGATAGATAAAACATGAAATCCAAAAGAGATACAGAAGATAGAAGTCTAAGTGTCTAAGATACATAAACCCAGAAATACATCTCAAAACTCAAATATAGTAATCCACAAAGTAAATACAACTCCAGACAAAATAAAATAACTATCTAAAAGCCTCTACTGTGTCTCCTCTAGGCTAGCAGGCAATCCCAGGCCATCTGTAAAATTTATCAACAGGTCCAGTCAGGATAGGAGCGAGCACATTACATCTCAACAGTTCATAGCAGGTTAGAAAATATAATCATGCAGTAAAGTAAGATACAGGTACTGAAAGAAATGTAGTATATAAACAGAGAGAAAAATCTGTAATAGAAATATCTACTATAGATAGAGACTAACAGTTGCTAGTGAGTCAGAGTACAATATAGACATGTAAATGGCATAGAAGATTCTGATAAGACACTATGGAAGAGATTCTGACAAGATACTACTTGGGTATTATTCACATGTCTACTTCTACTCCCCCATACCCCCAATCAATACACAAGGATCCAACCAAGTTATGTTATGATTCCACGCAAAGCCCCCGAAGGGTGATACATGGATGTCCCAAAAATAGGGATTCTAGGAGATTCTAGGATACCCAGTAAATGGGATAAGAGATTCTAGGAGACTCTGTGATCATAAGGGTATATGTCACAAGTGATCAAAGAACCCGTGAAGCATAGTGATACGTCATGTAAGTAAAACGCACAGAACATGTAGTACCCGATGCTCCCTAAGGATAACATCTCAAGAAGGGATTCGTATAGTACCAATCCGTGTGACCAACGTGACAGTAACAAGTAAAGTAATTTAATGCAGGAAATAATTCTAAGCAGGATATAAAATGATCAGAGAATGTACTCGCCTGGTATCCTGAATGTCCGAAGAGAATATATTATCCGAGGAGTGGTGTCTGTCTCCAATAGAACAGTACAAGTCATAACAAGTCTAAAATAAGGAAATAGACTGCTATAATACATCTACATGAAGTTTGGGGTCAATCTAGGCTAAAGTCAACATTTGGTCAACTCTAGTCAACTAGACTAGTCAAACTAGGTCAACTAGGTCAAACCTAAACCAAACAAGTCTATACTAGTCTAACTAGTCTATTCTAGGCCTAATCAAGACTAAACAAGTCTAACTAAACTCTCACTAGGCAAACAGACACACCATAGGCAAAGAGCCCTAGGCTATAGGCTATATCATGCCTAAGCAAAACCACAAACACATATACACATAACAATATATATATATATATATATATATTTTATATATATATATAAAAAAATATATATTATATATATATATATATATATATATATATATATATATATATATATATATATATATATATATATATATATATATGCATCACTATTCACATATTCATATACATAGTTATATATAGGAAAGCTATATATATAGGCACATACATATATATAGAGAGAGAAAGAGAGGTAAAAGAGTAACTGAGTATGTGTGTGTTTGGCATGTGTGCGAAAGGATATGTGTTAATATTCTAAAATTTAGTGATAGGTAGGTGTATGTGACATGGGATACATGATGTCAAAGGATGTATGAATGCATGTGTGTAAAAGGTTATAGGTTAACTCAGTTTATAGAAATACATACATACATACATACATACCTTGTATACATGCATACATACATATCATGTATATTACATTTACATGATACATACATGTATACTTGTATTATATTATACTTACATTCATGCATATTAGATACTTGTATTTATATTAACATATTGTAAACATTCATTTCATTCATGCAACTATGCATTACCTACATGTTTTATACATATGCATACATTGTATATTCATATCATTTCATACATTAACATAGAGACATACAAACATGCACACATCATATATTTCATACCTTGCATTACCTTACATATCATGTTATATATTATCATTCATTCCTTTCATATATTACATTATCTTCAAGTTGAATACATCATATATTTGTAAATAAAAACTGATATGTGTCCGCTACGGACACAAAACCATCACAAAATCATACCTATCAAAGGTCAAAATCAACAATCACCAACGCAATAAATATCAAAATAATTCAAAGAGGTAAAATGCAAAATATTCTTAGGCCAGAAATGACATTAAAATATCCTAATCACATGGTTAGGCTCTAGGTCAAACAGTCTCTAGGGTTTCACTAGCAAAACATCAAAATCACAAGTCATGATTTTAAATAGTTTTAAAATGATTTAAAAATTACCAAAAATCATATCATGATTTAAATGTCAAATTAATAAATGATTAAAATTACAAAATTTCAAAATTACCCTCATTTTAGAAAACTGGGTGTTACAAGTCTACCCACCTTAGAAAAATTTCGTCCTCGAAATTAAAATGTTCATACTCCTTCTAGGTCAAACCCCCCCCCCCCCCCACAATCAAAGTCTTAGAACTTAAACAATCAATTTAAAAGAATGACATACAGGGTTATGGCATACGGTGGTAGTGAAAGTCTCATCTAGGTATACTAGTCATGCTAAACCAAAATGGTCATAGGGTATCAAAACACACAAGCAATCTAGGGTGCTAAACTAGAAAAGATACAGAAATAACAATCATCAAGACTGTAAGGCAGTCTACCATCCTATATGAAAACTGGTACTTATCAAACTAAAATAAAGTTAACTACCATTTATCTAATAAGGGGTACTATTCAAGAAAATCAAAAGTTAAAGAATGAAAGTCACTTGCATGAAAATCCAATCACAATATGTGTATATATAGAGAGTGTGTTAGAGAGAAAAAAGCTAGCATTATGTAAAGGTCATGTAGTTCGTGTGTATTGGGTGTATGTGGACATGTTCATATGGTTAGATAATCGGCGTGTGTGTATGTGAATTATACATGAAAGCATATAGGAGGATTTGGGTTTGAAAATAATAGCTATCCAGTTACACTACTCATGGCATATTGGTTAAACAATCTACAATACACAACCTATTACTCATAACATGCATAGCTAACCATATATATATATATATATATATATATATATATATATATATATATAGAGAGAGAGAGAGAGAGAGATTTAGTTATGTATCTATATACATTATAACATGTATGTATAAACTCTATATATATCTATACAGGTATATGAACATAACATAGAGAGGAAAGGTTAGGTTTACATGGCAGTGTATACTAAGTTAGGGTGTGTGTGTCCTTGTACAGGGTATAGCTTAGTATTGAAAGGTTAAATCCAGTTTTAGTTCAGCATTTACATACAAGAATCTGAAATAAGCTAACATTTAAACCAGTGTAATATTAACATAATGCAGTTTTAGATTTTTAGGGATTTGAAACATCACAACCAATTCAATGCTCTCAACACATCCTAAACATGATGGAGATGAAACACTAACATACTATCCATACATTTAGCTATGCATACAGTTCAATATTACATATTAAATCTGAAATTAAACTAAATATTGGAAATCAATGTGAAAATGTTAACATGTATTCAGTTTTAGGATTTGGAGAAATTTGAACACCAACCAACCCAATGTTTATCACAACCTAACATATAAGAATATGAAACCTAAATTTATATCCCAACATACCACAATGTATATAGCTCAAAATATTACATTTTAAAAAAAAAAAAATTGAACTAAATATTTGGAATCCAGTATTAAGGGTTAATATGCACACAGTCTTAGATTTGTCAAATTCAAACACAAAATTCAACCAATTCCCTTAAGAGTTGAAACCCTGTATATAACATACACGTGCAGTGATATAAACAAAACTACTAACATGAAATTTATATTTGAATTACGAATTTAAACTGGAAAAAGCAGAGAGCTAGAAATATTGGGGTTTTGACAATTTAAACATCAACAACATATTAATATGTATTTAGATAGGTTGGAATTCAAAGTGTAGCATGCATACGTATCAGGAAAGTGTCTGCTATATTCATATATATTCTCATGTCCCAATATAAAACTTTAACTCTACGTTTAAGACCAACATTTAGATTCCTACCAACATTGCAAATTAGGTGATTGATGTAATCAAGACAGTTTTATTATTATCATTATTTAATACAAGAATAATAGAAAGAAAGAAATAACGATAAAATCTGTTCTGCTTATCTGTTTAAAAGAAGGAACCATTTTGAAACCCAGAGCTAAAATATCAAATCCAAGATAAGGTCTAGCAAAATTATCGATTCATTGTAATAAGAAGAATTCATAGTAAGAAGTTACACAATGTTTATAAAAACAGCTAAAGCTACTCCTAAGTTAAATAATGAGAAACAAAACAAAACAAACAAATAACAATTTTTTTTTGAAGGACTGAAACAAAAGTAGAGAAAACATGTTCAAAATATTTAAGGTACAATCTGATAATCATATGCGTCTATCCAAAATCATGGTACTCTAAATCCTCGTCATACTAGTAAACAAGGCTACGATAATCACAGAGTCCTTGACTTATGCACATACCTCTAGAATCATGGTATTTAACATTTTCGCGATGCCGCTAGCTTGGCTTCGAAAACCTTAAATTCCTACACCCGAGAAATATATCCAAAGTCAGACTATATGTCCTCACCATGCTGGCTAATATGACTATAGAAGACAAGATTTCCATAACTTAGATGACCTAGCCCATATAATTTTATCTTGACAAAAATTAAATTAAATCAACAATGGATACCCAAAAATCAATTTATCAACGAACATCAAGATTCAAAAATGAACAAAAATCCATCAAATCCTATAAATACAAACTCGGATGCCACAGCTAACATCAAGATTCAAAATTCAACAATCATTCATCAAAATTAATAAATACAAACTCAAATTCAACAATAATACATAAAAATTAATAACAACAGAAAGTAAAGATAAATCAAATCAAGGGAAGAAGAGTTTTTAAATCGAAGTTAAAATAAGATTCTCAAGGGTCGTCCCAGGAATCTCTCAAGAAATTCTAACTGTGATTGAGTACCTTCAAAAATATATCCTAATTCTACTGCAGGCTGTAGTGGTACTCTAGTTCGAATACCACTACACAAACTTGACCTGCATGGGCCACCACTAAAAACGTGTCACGACCCGCACCCACTGTTAGGGTACAAGAACGTAACAACGACCAGCCTACGCCGCAGTATCGGCGGTAGAAACACTGTCCTAGGTCACAACATCTAATCAATATAATGCTAAACAGTTTATACTCCCCGAATGGGGGTGACATAGCAGATACAGTCTCAATCACATCTAAGGTAGAGCATGATAAAGATAGATAAAATATGAAATCCAAAAGAGATACAGGAGATAGAAGTCTAAGTGTCTAAGATACATAAACCCAGAAATACATGTCAAAACTCAAATACAGTAATCCACAAAGTAAATACAACTCCAGACAAAATGAAATAACTATCTAAACAACATCTACTGTGTCTCCTCTAGGCTAGCAGGCAATCCCAGGCCATCTGTAAAATTTATCAACAGGTCCAGTCAGGATAGAAGCGAGCACATTACATCTCAACAGTTCATAGCAGGTTAGAAAATATAATCATGCAGTAAAGTAAGATACAGGTACTGAAAGAAATGCAGTATGTAAACAGAGAGAGAAAGCTGTAATAGAAATATCTACTATAGATAGAGACTAACAGTGGCTAGTGAGTCAGAGTACAATATAGACATGTAAATGGCATAGGAGATTCTGATAAGACACTATGGAAGAGATTCTGATAAGATACTACTTGGGTATTATTCACATGTCTACTTCTACTCCCCCGTACCCCCAATCAATACACAAGGATCCAACCAAGTTATGTTATGATTCCACGCAAAGCCCCCGAAGGGTGATACATGGATGTCCCAAAAATGGAGATTCTAGGAGATTCTAGGATACCCAGTAAATAGAATAAGAGATTCTAGGAGACTCTGTGATCATAAGGGTATATGTCACAAGTGATCAAAGAACCTGTGAAGCATAGTGATACGTCATGTAAGTGAAACGTACAGAACATGTAGTACCCGATGCTCCCTAAGGATAACATCTCAAGAAAAAATTCGTATAGTACCAATCCGTGTGACCAACGTGATAGTAACAAGTAAAGTAATTTAATGCAGGAAATAATTCTAAGTAGGATATAAAATGATCAGAGAATGTACTCGTCTGGTATCCTGAATGTCCGAAGAGAATATACTGTCCGAGGAGTGGTGTCTATCTCCTATAGAACAGTACAAGTCACAACAAGTCTAAAATAAGGAAATAGACTGCTACAATACATCTACGTGAAGTTTGGGGTCAATCTAGGCTAAAGTCAACCTTTGGTCAATTCTAGTCAACTAGACTAGTCAAACTAGGTCAACTAGGTCAAACCTAAACCAAACAAGTCTATACTAGTCTAACTAGTCTATTCTAGGCCTAATCAAGACTAAACAAGTCTAACTAAACTCTCACTAGGCAAACAGACACACCATAGGCTAAGAGCCCTATATATCATGCCTAAGCAAAACCACAAACACATATACACATAACAATATATATATCTAATATATTGTAGTACACTCATAGCATATAGGCTACCTATATATATATATATATATATATATATATATATATATATATATATATATATATATATATATATATATATATATATGCATCACTATTCACATATTCATATACATAGTTATATATAGGAAAGCTATATATAGGCACATACATATATATAGAGAGAGAAAGAGAGGTAAAAAAGTAACTGAGTATGTGTGTGTTTGGCATGTGTGTGAAAGGATATGTTTTAATATTCTAAAATTTAGTGATAGGTAGGTGTATGTGACATGGGATACATGATGTCAAAGGGTGTATGAATGCATGTGTGTAAAAGATTATAGGTTAACTCAGTTTATAGAAATATATACATATATACTTATCTTGTATACATGCATACATACATATCATGTATATTACATTTACATGATACATACATGTATACTTGTATTATATTATACTTACATTCATGCATATTATATACTTGTATTTATATTAAAATATTGCAAACATTTATTTCATTCATGCATCTATGCATTACCTACATGTTTTATACATATGCGTACATTGTATATTCATATCATTTTATACATTAACATAGAGACATACAAACATGCACACATCATATATTTCATACCTTGTATTACCTTACATATCATGTTATATATTATCATTCATTCCTTTCATATATTATATTATCTTCAAGTCGAATACATCATATATTTGTAAATAAAAACTGATACGTGTCCGCTACGGACACAAAACCATCACAAAATCACACCTATCAAAGGTCAAAATCAACAATCACCAACGCAATAAATATCAAAATAATTCAAAGAGGTAAAATACAAAATATCCTTAGGCCAGAAATGACATTAAAACATCCTAATCACATGGTTAGGCTCTAGGTCAAACAGTCTCTAGGGTTTCACTAGCAAAACATCAAAATCACAAGTCATAATTTTAAATAGTTTTAAAATAATTTAAAAATTACCAAAAATCATATCATGATTTAAATGTCAAATCAATAAATGATTAAAATTACAAAATTTCAAAATTACCCTCATTTTAGAAAACTGGGTGTTACAGATGTGTTCTTTAACACAGTTCTGATCTTCCAGTAGCCTTCGAGAGAGAGAGGAAAGGCGCGGCACCAGCGTTGCTTTTGTACGGGAGTTCGTGTCCGTCCGAGGAGTCAGAAGAGCAGGAGTGTTCCAAGTTCTCTGACGAACTTGCTGGTTCCTGGAAGCTGTTCGTGTAGGGCGAATAAAGCTTTGAGCAACGGTGATCATTCACCCCAGCAGGCCTTCTTCCATCTTTTGCCAGTCACCTTCTTCGTTGCTGCCAGTAATTCTGATTGTATCTTCTTTTTAAAAGTACTACGATCGATTGTTGTTGATTACGAAATCTTTTTAGATTCTCGTAATTCAGAATCACCTTTCTTGAAGTATTGATTTGAAACATTTTTTTTACAATTGTTTCATTTTCTCAGTTTTCCATCGAAAAATTATGCCCCGGCACTAACATAGATATAGATAAAAATAGGAGTTCAGCAAGCCTACACAGTAAGTGCCACAAGTGAGCGAGCTGACACATTAGGTGCCATAAATGAGGAGTTTAGCAAGCCTACACAGTAGCTGCCACAAATGAGATAGATCTCAAGAATAAAGTTAGGCCTCCCTACTCAGTAGGTGTCTTAAAACCTGAAGAACGAGTTACAGAGAAACAGAAGAAGAAGAAGAAGAAGAGGAGGATTAAATCTGCTGGAGTATAAAAACACCGTTGCTCAAAGCAAGATTTGCCTCTATACTATCCGCTTCCAGGAACCAGCAAGTTCAAGAGAACTTCTGGAACGCTCGTCAGTCAATATTTGTGACTTGAACGGGCTTCCTGAACTTTACGGACTTCCTTAACTCTCTTATTTGGTGCATCTTGGAAAGGAGGCAAGGCGGCTCTATTTATAGAGTGGAGTAAAGCCTCACCATCTCTCATATCCGATGTGGGACTAAAACACCAATACTCTAAAATAGAGTTTAATGTTTTACATCATCCCACAATAAACATAGTCGAGTGCTAGTCCACACCTTCCCCCCTGAACACTCCCGTGCATGCACGAGACAATCTGGAGTCCGTGTCGAGTCCGAGTACGCACAACAAAAATCAACTTATGTCCTCGTTGGAATTAATCATTTTCTCTTAGTAAAATCACCCACATGGTTTCCTCCTTAGGGTCACCACCCCATGTGTATATCCCAACAACACATACTCATATATATGTTGAGATAACTCATAGTGCTTTTTTAATGTGGCACTAAACTTTACAAAGCATTTTGAGAGCAAGCTCTCTTCATGTCAAGGAGCAAGAGCACCAACAATTCTCCACATATTTTATCATATATATGTGTCTAGGGTTGAGTGTTCCCCACAGTAACTGTCTATTTTACATTAGGATAGATGTCGCTGACGACTTGAATCTTTCCGTATGGGTTAAATAACAACATGATACAAGAATGGACTAAGTCTTGAATTCTACACCATAGCTGCAATTTTTTTCACTCACATAATATAGTTATCTGTGCTTCTGGGTGCACATTAAAGGCCATGTGCCAGCCTGATTTTGGTGTATGTATTTTGGGCGACTATAAGTTTATCTTCAAGAAACGACCTGTATCTTTATCCATACACTCTAGGTGAGTTCTTTTAAAAAGTCCTTGGCATGAAGCCTTGCGCTTCCGTGCGGTGCTACGTCGCTATGACATGGCATAAAGTCGAGGCTTTATTCCTAACTGGGTACCTCATCGTAGAGTCATACTACTGTAGCATGAGGTCACAAGTCTCTTTGTAGTGCCAAACTATCCAGCATGAAGTCTTGTGCTTCCGTACGATATTATGCCGCTATGACATGGCTTGCGAAGCCAAGGCTTTACCCTACCTGGTACCTCTTCGTGGTATCATGCCACTGTAACATGAGGATACTGGCCTCTTTGTAGTGCTGTCTACCACTCTTTATTTATAATATACAGCAATAGGCTACCTGCCTATAAGCGGTGCTACGCCGCAGTGACATGGCTTGCTAAGCCGAGACAGTACCCCTACTTGGAAATCTTATTGTGGTGTCACCCCACTGTAGCATGGAGTCCATGAGCTCCTTTATAGTGCTGCGCTACCGTGCTTACTGTAAAGCACAACAGACATTAACTCTGTCTGAGAACTCATTAAGGCGTTTAAGCCATCCTCTCCATAGGACATGTTCTCCGCAGAGAACTATAGTACACAACAGTGGTTATGGGTTCGTATCTCTTCCATGTCCCTCAGGACTATGTACCCATTGTTACCTGATATTTCCCAATCAGTGGTCCTTACTTGAACCAAAAGCTAAATGTCTAGTAGATTTCTCTTTGAACTAATAGCATAAAACTTTATGGTAGGATTACACAGATACAACATCAGAATGCCTTCAAGCCTTTTTTTACGGTGTTATCGACCAACTGGCGCTTGAGGCCCTTTTTGAACGAATCTGCCAGGTTCTCCTGACTCCGAACATCAATTACAGCAATAGTTTCCCTTTTAATGAGATCGTTTATTGCTTTGTGCTTCAGCCGCACAGTTCTCTTCTTCCAGTTGAAGAGGTAATTTGATGCTACTGCTGTAGTCGCCTGGTTGTCACAGTATATCGGTACCGCCGGTATCTGAGCTCCAACCACTGGAAGATCATACATGAGCTCCCAAAGCCATTCTGCTTCATCAACTGCAGCTTCTAGTACATAGAACTCAGATTCCATGGAGGAACGAGAGAGTATAATCTGCTTCTTTGACTTCTACGATATAGCAGCTCCACCCAAGGAAAAGATGTATCCACCTGTGGATCTCTCGCTCTCCACCTCTGAACACCAACTAGCATCAATGAAGCCTTCCACTACTGTCGGATACCCGCTGTAGTGCAGTGCATATGTCTGAGTCTTCTTAAGATATCTTATCACCCGTTTCACAGCTTTCCAGTGCTCAATGCCTGGGTTGCTTGTGAACCGACACAGCATTTTTACGGCGAAAGCTATGTCAGGCCTTGTGGAAGTAGTTGCGTACATCAAACTCTCGATAACGCTAGAATACTCCAGGTGCCTGACGCTTTTCCTCGAATTTGGCTTCATCTTCTGATCACACCTGTATGGCGTATCGATCCATGGAAGATCCTGATATCCGTAGCATGTGAGCATCTTCTCAATATAATGAGATTGTGATAGTGCCACTCTAGTGTATGTCCGAATGTTCTTTATAACCAAGATGATATCTGCATTCCCCAAGTTGTTCATACTGAACTTGGTTGAGAGAAACTTCTTTGTCTCCGTGACACAGCTTATATCCGTACCTAGGATTAGCATGTCGTCCACATACAGACAAACGATGACTCCTCTTTCGTTCGTGAATTTAGTATAGATACACTTGTCTGTTTTGCTGACCCTGTAGCCATTTGATCTGATAACTTTGTCAAACTTCTCAAGCCACATTTTGGGAGCTTGTTTAAGCCGTATAGAGATTTTACCAACTTGCAGACTTTGTCTTCTAGGCCTCTGACGACAAATCCTTCTGGCTGTTGGATATAAATCTCCTCGGTCAGCTCGCCATTCAGGAATGATGTTTTCACATCCATATGATGTATCACCAATTTGTGTATTGCTGCAAGGACAATCAACAATCTGATGGTTGTCATCCGTGCTACTGGAGCATATGTGTCAAAGTAGTCGATCCCCTATTTTTGAAAAAACCCCTTGGCCACTAGCTAGGCCTTGAACTTGTCAATGGTTCCATCAGCTTTCATCTTCTTCTTGAAGATCCACTTGCATCCGATGAGTTTTGCTCCTTCGGTTAAATCAACTAACACCCATATATTATTGGAGGTAATTGAGTCAATTTAATTATCTATTGCCGCCTTCCAGAAGACAGCATCTCTGGTCTTCATCGCCTCATCATAGGTAAGTAGATCTTCTTCCACATGATAGGTGATAAAGTCATCTCCGAAGCTCTTTGGCCTCCTTGCTCGCTTCGTCGACGGCTCAGCGAGTTCTGGTTCAATTGTTGTTTCTCCACCAACAACTTCATCTTGGACTACTGGTTCATATGAGACCTCAGTCTCATTTGTACCTATATCATTCTCCGGAATGTTTAGGAAAACAATGTTTTTGTGTCGTACAAACTTATCTTCAAAGTATTCAGCATCGCGAGATTCGATGATATGATTTGACTCAATGTCAAGGAATCTCCGGACATCACTCTTCTTAACATATCCCAAGAAGATCGCCTTCGTAGTCCTTGTCCCCAGCTTCTGAATCTTCAGATCTGGGAGCTTCACATATAAGCCAGACACCCCCACACTCGAATAACATTCAAGTTAGGTCTGATTTTGAACCAGAGTTCATGAGGAGTTATGTCAGAAGTTGCATAAGGCACTCTATTCAGAATTAAAGTGGCCGTTAATGCAGCTTCTCCCCAGTAACATTTTGGAAGACCTACAGTTAGCAGCATTGAGTTTATCATTTCTGTCAACATTCGGTTCTTCCTCTCTGCTACTTACTCCGTTAGATTGAGAAGAATACGGCGTAGTAGTCTCGCAGATGATTCTATGTTCTTTGCAGAACGATGCGAATTCATGAGACCGATATTCTTCGCCTCGATCACTTCTCAACCTCTTGAGTTGATATCCAGTTTGCCGTTCAGCTTCGGCCCTGAACTCCTTGAACTTCTCGAACGCTTCGTCTTTAGATTTGAGCATGTAGACGAATGCGTACTTAGAGAAGTCATCGATGAAGGTTATAAAATACTTCATCTCGACTTTTGTAGAGAATTATTTGAAGTTACAGATATCGGAGTGTACCAACTCCAGAATATCTGTGCTTCGATTGACCCGATGAAAGGGTTTTCCAGTGATCTTAGTCTGAGCACATACTTCACACTTCTCTACGTTACCCCCACATTTGGAGATAAGTCCTAGACTAGACATTTTGTTTATTCTTTTACAATGAACATGTTCTAGCCTATTATGCCATAACTCAAGAGAATAGTCAGAAAGAACGATTGTATTTATTTCATTAGACTGGTTTACAAGCTGAATTTTAACCATCCCTTCGGTTTGAAAAGCCTTTCCGAAGTATGTTTTCTTCTTGGACATCACTATCTGACCAGTATTAATGTCCATCCTCAAACCTGTATTGCTAAGCAGGCTCCCAGAGATCAGGTTCTTGGCAATCACCGGAACATGCTTTACTCCTTGGAGCGTCAGAATGTTCCCGGAAGTGAGTTTCAGCTCCACAGTCCCGATCCCCAGAACTTCAGCTTGGGCCTGATTTGCCATGACAACCTTCTCAGAAGTTGGCTGGTACGTGATGAACCATTCCTTCCCAGAACAAACATGGCATGTCACACTGTTGTCTATCCACCAGTCAGAGTCAGCCCCCTCAGTTGTAACCTGAGCTATCATTGCAACGAGATTAGAAACCAAATAAACCTTATTAGGCTCACCTTTCTCTGATTGTTTGGATTTGGATCTGCATTCACTCTTGTAGTGGCCCTTCTTGCCACAGTTAAAACAAGTCACATTGGACTTGGGCTTCTTCTGTTTGAAAGACGGTCCCTTCACTTTCAGATTACTGAAATCTTTCTTGTGGTGAGAAGCCGCCTGCTTCCCCTTGGAGTCTCTCGTCTGCACCAGATTGGCCTCGACCAATTATTTGGACAAAGCGTCCATCTTCTGTTGAGAACGCATCTCATCCTCAATGTGGATTTCTTGCAAGAGATCTTCCAGACTGATCTCGAGTTTCTTTCGATGCATTATTACATAGAACGTATTCCATCCAGCAGGAAGTTTCGAGACGATCCCTCCAACGACAAACTTGTCGACGAGGGGCATCTTTTCATCCTCCAGTTTCTGATGAAGTTTCAAAAACTCCTTCACTTAAGGAAGCATCGCCTTCTCGTCTTCAAAGAGCCACCTTGTGATATTTTTCGACAAAAAATATCTTGCTCCTGTTTTTGTCTTCCTCGTACAGCTTTTCTACAGACTCCCATATTTCTCTGGCACTATCCTTTTTTAGTAGGATTCTGCCAGGGAATCCTCCATAACATTTAGGATCAGAAGCCTACAAATGCTATTATCTCTTCTCCATTTGGCCTGAAGTTTAGTAGCCGCAGTTATAGCGGTAACATACCCAGTATCTGGAATAATAGGTTCCTCTTCAAAGAGCACGTGATCAACGTCTCGGAGTTGAAGGATGAGAAAGACCTTCCTCTTCCAGACTTGATAATGATCTCCATCAAACTTTTTCAACTTGCAGTAGTCAGTTTGGAGGAGTGAAGAATTAATATTTTCCATCGTACTAATCTTGCTTTGAGATTGTTAGTTCCGAGGCATGGATATAGATGGAAAACAGGAGTTCAACAAGCCTATACAGTAGGTGCCACAAATGAGGAGTTTAGCAAGCCTACACAGTAGGTGCCACAAATGAGGAGTTTAGCAAGCCTACACAGTAGGTACCACAAATGAGATAGATCTCAAGAACAAAGTTAGGCCTCCTTACTCAGTAGGTGCATTAAAACCTGAAGAATGAGTTACAAAGAAACAGAAGAAGAAGAAGAAGAAGAAGAGGAGGAGGATTAAATCTGCTGGAGTGTAACTCAAAGCAAGATTCGCCTCTATACAATCCGCTTCCAGGAACCAGCAAGTTCAAGAGAACTTCTGAAACGCTCGTCAGTCAATATTTGTGACTTGAACGGGCTTCCTGAACTTTACGGACTCCCTTAACTCTCTTCTTTGGTGCATCTTGGAAAGGAGGTAAGGGGACTCTATTTATAGAGTGGAGTGAGGCCTCACCATCTCTCATATCCGATGTGGGACTAAAATACCAATACTCTAAAATAGAGTTTGATGTTTTACATCATTCCACAATCAACATAGTCGAGTGCTAGCCCACGCCTTCCCCCCGAACACTTCCGTGCATGCACGAGACAATCTGGAGTCCATGTTGAGTCCGAGCCCGTACAACAAAAATCAACTTGCGTTCTTGTTGGAATTAATCATTTTTCACTTAGTAAAATCACCCACATGGTTCCCTCCTTAGGGTCACCACCCCATGTGCATATCCCAACAACACATACTCATATATATGTTGAGATAACTCATGGTGCTTTTCCAATGTGGGACTAAACTTTACAAAGCATGTTGAGAGCAAGCTCTCTTCATGTCAAAGAGCAAGAGCACCAACATATAAGATGGGATACGTGCGGCTTAATATATATTCTTCTGCAAGGGGGTAATTCTCTGATAATAAACCGCCTCCTCCATCGGACATGAAAAATACTCCATCACTAGTGTAAACAGATGTGGAGATAGCAGATCGCCTTGGCGTAGGCCTCTATTACTAATAACAAAGCCATACGGTGTACCTTTGAGAAGTACAGAGAAGATAGGTCTGTTGATACACTCGCGAACCATAGCAACACATTGTAGTAGTCTTAAATAAGACAATGTCTGATAGGTTGTAGGGGTGAGCAAATACCGACCGCTACCGACAAACTGATCGAATATCGATTAAAAATATTTTAAAAAATCGAAATGAAATTATGTGCCGATACTAAATTATTGAACCGACTAAAATATGGTCTAATGGTAATGGTAACCGTTTGAGTATAATACCAAAATCGAACTGATTATATTTCGAATATATATATATATATATATATATATATATATATATATATATATATATATATATATATATATATATATATATATATATATATATATATATAATCGATCGAATATGGATTAAAAATATTTTTAAAAATTGAAATAAAATTATGTACCGATACTGAATTATTGAACCGACTAAAATATGGTCTAATGATAGTGGTAACCGTTTGAGTGTAATACCAAATCAAACTGATTATATATATATATATATATATATATATATATATATATATATATATATATATATATATATATATATATATATATGAGGAAGGATAGGCATCCCTGCACTTTTTGCATTCCCAAACATCTCCCTATTTACACCATTGGATGGTGCTTTAAGTCATTTAATCTTAATCGTTGATTTACCAATGGTTAAGATTAGATGACTTAAAACACATCTAACGGATGTGAACATGGGGATGCAAAAAGTGCGAGAATTTACACATTGGGATTGGATCCAGTAGTTAGTTACTCTTGTGTTTGTAGTGTAGTACCTTACAATATATACGTGTACTTGTGTGCATCGACTGGTGTTTTCTTTGGGGTATTTGCTACTCAGTGTTTTCTTTGGAAAGGGACATCAGATAGTATCAGAGGACCCACTGCTGCCAGAGCGTCGTCGAGGAGACTCACGAGTACCCCACAATTTGATTACAGAGTGCTCCTTATTGAATACAACGGGTCTCCACAAGCCGCGGCTGAAACCGTGGCCACGTGTCGGCTTATGATTGATCAATTTTTTTGACATATGTTTGTGGAGGTGTTTTTTTTTTATTTTTTTTGGTCCAATACGGAGCTGTCACGTGTCACTTTCGATTTGATTTTCGATTTTTGTCTCAGGTTGAAAAGACTTTCTGTATTCAAAAAAATTCATAAAGGATGAAATTTTTTATTTAACTTGAACGACAATTTTAGGATATTTACAAAAAAGGTCTGACGCCAGTAAAATTGGCATCAGACAAAAAATAAATAAATGTGGCACTAGTGCAACTGGTGCCAGACAAAATAATATATAAAAAAATGAGGTGCCAGTGTTACTGGGGCCAAACACATTCTTAATCTTAGTTTTTCTTGTTTGGTTTGTTTTAATTTGATTTGATTTATCTTTTAGTTTGATTTTGCTTAATCTTTTAGTTTAATTTAATCTATTTGTTATTTTGTTATTATCTATACTATGGATAATAACAAAATATATTACTTAATATTTTTGTATATAATAATTTAATATTAACTACTAAACTTTGTTATTATCTATATTATTAATATACAACTAATATATAAAAAATAATAAATATATGTATTTATAAACAAATTAATTTGTATTTTTTGTATTATCTATTTTTGTATTAATAACAAATCTCCTACAAATCTCATATATATATATATATATATATATATATATATATATATATATATATATATATATATATATATATATATATATTAACAACTGTCCAATTTATTCATAAAGGCCGAAAAGGTCAAACCTTTACAAGTATACCGGAAGACGCAAAATGCCGAAGCCTATACACGTATACTAACAAAAGAAGAGGCAGATGCCAAACAAAACGGCTACGCCGAGGAAAGGAGGGAGGTCCAGAGAGCCGTCTGACCGTGCTTACAGAGGGCTCTTCATTTGCGGCACTGACGGATGGTCTCCCATATCAGTTGGTCGACATTGTACTGGTGGCCTTCGTATCTCATCTTTTTTCGATTTTTCCAGATCACCCAAGTGACGGCTGCAGCGACGATCTGGTGGCCATGGGATGCTGAAGCCCAGGTCGTAATGAGCTGGTGAAAGTTGACGCCCCCAGTAGGCAGTCTGCAACGCTGGAAAAGAGCTCTCCAGACTCGGACCGATAGGTCCCCTTGACAGAGGATGTGGTTGACCGTTTTCGCCTGTCGGTCTAACCAGCATGTGCATGCTGAAGCCAGGCTGAATCCGATTTTGTTTAGAGTGTCGTTGGTGGGGAGGATATTGCGAAGGGCACGCCAGATGAGGAAGGAACACTTCTTGGGGATGCACGTCTGCCAGAATGAAGCGACGGTAGGAGACGGGTTCGTGATGCCGAGGATGATCCCTCTGGCCGATTTGACCGAGAAGGCGCCGCTATTATCGGGCGTCCATTCGAGCTTGTCCGCGTCCTGTCCGATCCTCAAGTCGTTGAGGTGAATGTAATCTACCGCCTCGGGACCAACCCATAAACGGACTTTGTCCCAATCCCAGGTGATGTTAGGATATATATATATATATATATATATATATATATATATATATATATATATATATATATATAAGTCCGGATCGGGAGCACCCCAGCGAGAGCCCCCCTCTCACTGCACTGTTGGATCGAGGGGACGCGCCCGCGGGCCTCACGCAGCCCGCTCAATCCAACGGTGCACTGGCGGGAGGGGGGGCTTTTGGGGGGCTCCCGCTGGAGGGCTTTTGATCCGGATATATATATATATATATATATATATATATATACTAGTACCAAATTAATATACTAATTAGTATAGATAATAACAAACTAATACATAATATACAAATAAATATAAATAACAATAAGTTAATATATAGTTAGTTATTTTATATATTAATTTATTGTTATTTATAAATATTTATATACTAATATATTAGTTTGTTATTATCTATACTTATTAGTATATTAATTTTTTATTATCTATATTACTATATTTATCTTTTTATAGACAATAACAAAATTTATTAGTTAATATAAATAATAACAAAATTTACTTTATTATATACAAAAATATTAACTAATATATTTTGTTATTATATATAGTTTAGATAGTAACAAAATAACTATAGATTAACTAAACTAAAAGATTAAACTAAATTAAACTAAAAGATAAATCAAACCAAACTAAAATAAACCAAACTAACCGAACAAAAAACCCACAAGAAATAGAGTTTGGCCACTGGCTGTAGGATTGAGAAAGTGGTTGGCGCCAGTGTGACTGACGCCTCTTTCAAATTTTTTTTTTTTAATTGGCGCCAGATTTCAAATTTTATAAATATGCTAAAATTGTCAAATTAGATAAACTTTTTTAGCCTATATGAAATTTTCTGTTGAAAAAAATGGCGGAAGGAGGCAGTGACAAACTTCAAGCAAACCCCCGTATTGCACGATTTTTTTTTGGATATATCACCAGTAGATGACGGCTATATAGAGGTTAAACTGCTAAGTTCAAATACAAGTGGTTTCGTGGTTTTGTTGGTTATCACGTCAGTCTAACACACTGAAGTTCTCTGGTTCGAGTCCGGCGAAGCCAATTACATTTTTATTAACATTTTTTGTCTCTTTCCATAACACCCCATACAAATTATTTCACTGTACAGTTGCGGATGGCCTTTTTTTAAAACCTGTTTATATTTAGTATATATTTCCATGTAACACCCTATGAAGTTTCGTTTCACTCTGCAGATGACAAAGGTAGTTTCTCTTTTTTCAAGTTGACCTGTTAACAGCTTCTTTGCTTCTTTTTTTTTTTTTCCTATTTTTTGGGGCTAATTATAAGTACACATCAAAATCTTATCAGGACTATTCAGAATTGGACTAGTCCATGTTTGTGAAAAAATTAGGCTATTCCAATTTTCTACTCAAGGGGCTGCCCAACTCCATGCCCCCCCCCCCCCCCCCCCCCCCCCCCCCCCACCCCCAAAATTCTACTTTCATTTGTAAAATTCACACTCTCTCTTCCAAAATCCTAACTTTCTTACTCCTCTTCTTCACCATTTCACACTCCCCAAACTATATATCTTCTTCTTCATCTTCTTATCTACAATTTCTCCACTCTAAATTCTAGTTTTCTTCTCCATCATTTCCATCAAAATCCTAATTTTTTCTCTCCACAATTTTCATTCTCATCATTTTGATTCCTCACAAATAATGCATGAAAATAAATCCTAACATGTTTATTTTATTCTTTCTCACAAAAAATGCATGAAAATAAACCATAAAATGTATATTTCATTATAGGCTTAATTGCACTTTGCTACCCTCAACTATTCCGCTTTTTCAACTTGATACCCTAAACTTTTTTTTTGTAACAAGTTGATACCTCAACTATTATTTTTTTCAACTTTATACCTAATTTTTCAAAAAACCCCAAAATGCCCTTATCCCTTCCCTCTTCCCTTCTCCCCTCCCCCCCTCCCCCACTCCGGCCACCCCCACCCTCCTGCTCCGCCTCCCCTCCGGCCACCCCCCTCTCCCACGTCCGGGCAACCCCCCCTCCCGCTTCCGGCGCCACCGTCGCGGCGGCGGCTGCGGCTGCTGCTGCTGCGGCGGCAGCTGTTGCTGCTGCTGCGGCGGCGGCTGTTGCTGCCGCGGCGGCCGGCGGCGGTGGGGGTAAGGGGGTTGGCCGGACGCGGGAGAGGGGGGTGGCCGGAGGGGAGGCGGAGCGGGAGGAGGGGGTAGCCGGAGTGGGAGAGGGGGGTTTGGGGGGAGGGGGGTAATTTTAAGGTTTGCGCAGAGGTATTTTCGTGCCAAATTTTTTTGGGTATCAACTTGTTACAAAAAAAAGTTTAGGATATCAAGTTGAAAAAGCGGAATAGTTGAGGGTAGCAAAGTGCAATTAAGCCTTCATTATATTATCAAGATGATGGCAGTCCTAAAATGTACTTGCTGTACAGCAAGTTCCTTTCAGGACTGCCACAATTTCTGACAGTCCTCAATACTTCTAGTACTGTAAAAAATTATGGCAGTCCTGTTGTATAGCAAGGTCCTTTCAGGACTGCCATGAATTGTGGTTGTCCTAAAATGTACTTGCTGCAGCAAGTCCCATTCAGGACTGCCACAATTCCTGACGATCCTCAATACTTTTAGGACTGCCAGAAATTGTGGCAGTCCTGTTGTATAGCAAGGTCCTTTCAGGACTGCCAAAAATTTTGGCAGTCCTGTTGTACAGCAAGTCCCTTTGAGTACTGCTACAATTTCTGCCAGTCCTCAATGCTTCTAGGACTGCCATAAATTGTGACAGTCCTGTTGTACAGCAAGTCTCTTTCAGGACCGCCACAATTCCTGGCAGTCCTCAATACTTTTAGGACTGCCAGAAATTGTGGCAGTCCTGATATAAACTTGCTCAATAAATCGATTTCTTCTAGAATTAGGGTTTCATCCATAATTTCTTCTATTAATAAAGAAAAATTGATTAATAGATTAGTAAATTTGATAGATTTGGTAACCAAATTTCTTCTACAACTAGGATTTCATCCATAAACTAGGGTTTAGAGAGAAAAAAATATATGAGAAATTAGAAGACAGCAAAAAAAAACTAGGGTTTGGAGAAAGAGATTTTTTGTTTTGTTTTCATTCTTCTTGTTCCTGCTCTTCTTCTTCTTGTTCTTTCTTCTTTCTTCTTGTTCTTCTTGTAAAGAATGAGAAGAGAGAGAGAAAAATTAAAAGAGTTGTACATTAGAATGGAATAGCCCTGAGTAAAAATTTCAGTGGCAAACTTATAAATAAAGGGAAGTTAAAAATGGGATAGCCCTGATAAGATTTTGATGTGCCCTTATAATTAGCCTTTTTTTCTATATCTATCCACTCACAATAATATTTAGGTCCAATATGATTCGGGCAAGTCTAAGTCAGCTTGAATTTATAGCGATCGAAACTTTACATGTTTGAGAGAATATATATACCTTTAGGATATTAAAAAACAGATATGTACCTCCAAAATTTTATCCCTCCATATTCCTCCGTCACGTAGCCCTCTACTATTCGCTCATCTCTTCCCCCAACCTCCTCACCTATTGCTTAGGCCAATAAGAGAATGCCACGTGACGGAGGGACATGGAGGGATGAGATTTTAGGAGATACCTATAGCACCACTCTTATAAAAACGGAATCTGACGATGTCACTGGCGCCAAAAAAAAATTAAAAAAATGAGACGTCAGACAAAAAAATATAAAAAATGAGGCCAGTGTTACTGGCGCAAAACACATTCTCAATCTTGGTTTTTTTTCCTTCTTTTTTTTGTTTGGTTTGTTTTAATTTGGTTTGATTTATCTTTTAGTTTGATTTAGCTTAATCTTTTAGTTTAGTTTAATCTATTTGTTATTTTGTTATTATCTATACTATGAAAAATAACAAAATATATTAGTTAATATTTTTTATATAATAATTTTATAGTAACTAATAACATTTGTTATTATCTATATTATTAATATAACATTAATATATAAAAGTAAATAAATATATGTATTTATAAACAAATTAATTTGTATTTTTTGTGTTATTTATTTTTTGTATTAATAACAAATGTCCTACAAAAATATATAAATATATAGTAGTATAGATAATAAAAAATTAATAACTAATTAATATAGATAATAACAAACTAATACATTTGTATACAAATAAATATAAATAACAATAAGTTAATATATAGTTTGTTATTTAACATATTACTTTATTGTTATTTATATTTATTTGTATACTAATATATTTTTGTTATTATCTATATTTATTAGTATTAATTTGTTATTAGCTATATTACTAAATTTATCTTTTTATAGACAATAACAAAATTTATTAGTTAATATAGATAATAACAAAATTTACTAGTTAATATAAAATTATTATACAAACATATTAACTAATATATATATATATATATATATATATATATATATATATATATATATAAGCGTGAGTCCCGTCGCCCTCCATCGTTGGATCGAGCGGGAACACGCGGGCGCTCTGATCCGATGGTGCAGGGGGCGGAACTTTGGCGAGGCTCCACACCCCCCCCCCCCCCCTCGCGGGACTTTTGATCTGCGGGGCTTTGCCTATGAACTTGAACAGATAGAAATATATTTGGCTAGGTATTTAAATAGATAGAAATATGTTTACCTTGCCAAATATGTTTGATAGAAATTGAAAATTGTTTTGCCTATGAATTTGAACAGATTGAAATATAATTGGCTAGGAATTTAAATAGATAGAAATATGTTTACCTTGACAAATATGTTTGCTAGAAATAAAAATATTAATATTAATATTAACATTAATATTAAAATTAACATTAAAGGTTAAATTAAAAGTAAAATTAATATTAACATTAAAATAAAAATAAAAATTAATACTAATATTGAAATCAACATTAAAGGTTAAAATTAATATTATATTAATATTAATATAATTAACATTAACATTCACATTCACATTATTAAAAATTAATTTAAAAATAAAATTAATATTATTCATTAAATCTTTTGTGGAATCTTTTATTTTTAGGCAAACATATTTCGCAAGTTGTTCCTAGACAAATATATAGTAATTTAGTGGTTTAGTTGTTACAACGGGGGTTTGGTGGGGGGGGGGGGGGGGGGGGGGGGGGGGGGTTGGGGACCCCTCTGGGAGCAGACCACGGTTCCAGCCTCCCCGTTGGACACCGACTGAGTGGGTTTGTGTCACGGACGTGCCAAGTCTTCTTGATGGGATAGGGACTCCCTAATCTGGATTGTAGACTCCTCTCCGCGGAAGGAGGCTCCGTGTCGAGCGTTGGATTGTAGATCCTACTCCGATCGAATTGGCTGAATGGCCGTGTCCGTACACGTGCGTGTGTGTATATATATATTACTAAAATGAGGGTCGGAGTGCATGGCCTCGCTCATCATGTTCTCTACTCTCGAGTCTGGATACAGCTGAAGCAGCTATACATACCGCGCATAGATTTGCTTGCGGACGCGACCTGATTGTAAAGTTTTTTATAATATCATAAAAATTTAAACATATAATTTAGCTTGTATTTAAGCTAATATTCACTAAAATAGCATATAATTTCTGTCACTTTCACAAGTTGCTATCGTGTGCCATATTTTATATGCACTTGTCTATTGTTATGAGCTTACGAACCTTGCATCTAACTGCCCTTAACCTCCTGTCACACTTAAGGGACGTTTGCTATACGGAATACTATATAACCAGAAATTTCATATTTTCGGAAATCAAATTTCAAGGAATTAAATTTTCTGGAAAATTACATTTCCATGTTTGGTGACGATATAAATATTCCCGGAAAAAAAATAAAAAATAATAATAACGAAAAAAAATGAAAAAATATAAAAAAAATCCGGTAAAAACGACAAAAAATCGGTAAAAAACGAAAAAAATAGTAAAAACGACAAAAAAAATCGGTAAAAACGACAAAATAACAAAAAAACGATAAAAAAGACAAAAATCGGTTAAAACGACAAAAATGACCAAAAAGCGAAAAAAATATATAAACGACAAAAAATAACAAAAATGTATAAAAACGACAAAAATAACCAAAATACGACAAAAACGATATAAAATCGGTAAAAACGACAAAAAAATCAATATGCGGCAAAAACGACAAAAAACAACAAACAATCGGTTAAAACGAAAAAAATGACAAAAAATCGGTTAAAAACGACCAAAAATCGGTTAAAAATAATAAAAAATCGGTTAAAATGACAAAAAAAATAACAAAAAGCGACAAAAACGAAAAATAATCGATAAAAACGACAAAAAAGGACAAAAAATCGATTAAAACGACAAAAAAAAAGCAAAAAAGCGACAAAACCGATAAAAAATTGGTAAAAGCAAAAAAAAGCGACAAAAATGACAAAAAACGACATAAAATCAGTAAAAATGACCAAAAAGCGACAAAAACGACAAAAAAACGACTAAAAATCGGTAAAAAACAACAAAAAAAACTACAAAAAACGACAAAAAATCACTTATAACGACAAAAATTGACAAAAAAGAGACAAAAAGGACAAAAATTGGGTAAAAACGACAAAAATAATCAAAAAGTGACAAAAAGAAAAAAAAAGGGTAAAAACGACAAAAAAATTGCTTAAAACGACAAAAAATTGGTAAAAATGACAAAAAAGCAATAAAAACGACAAAAAAAGAAAAAATGTTCAAAACTAATCAAATTGATCAAAAAAAGAAGAAAAAATTTAGACAATTTTTTTTTGCCCGGACAAAAAAAAAATACCACCTATTCTCAAGGGATAGAATTTCCATGTTTTGTGGGTAAACTATTTACCCGGGTATTTATAAATTCCGAAAATAATTTTTTTATAAGCCAAACAAACGTGGTAATAGATTCTCATCTTAAATTTTTTCGGAAAAAAAAAAAAAATACCGCGTACCAAACGCCCCCTTAAAAGTTGTTGAACTGGCGAAAATTTTGCACTAACCTTTGAACACTAAAACCACAAAAGTGATAATGACAACAAAATAAACTTGTTAAATAAGTGCGAAAGTACAAGTAACTGTTTTTTTTTTTTTTTGCTAATTATAAAGGCACATCAAAATCTTATCAGGGCTATCCAATTTTTAACTTTCCTTTATTTATAAGTTTGCCACTGAAATTTTTACTCGGAGCTATCCTATTCTAATGTATAAAAGACAACTCTTTTAATTTTTTTCTCTCTCTTCTCATTCTTTACTAGAAGAAAGAAGAAAGAAAAAAAGAAGAAAGAAGAAAAGCAAGAACACGAAGAATGAAAAAAAAATCCCTTTCTCCAAATCCTAGTTTTTTTTTTGCTGTCTTCTAATTTCTCATATTTTTTCTCTCTAAACCCTAGTTCATGATGAAATCCTAGTTGTAGAAGAAATTGGGTTACCAAATCTATCAAATTTACTAATTTACTAATCTATTAATCAATTAATCAATTTTTCTTTATTAATAGAAGCAATTATGGATGAAACCCTAATTATAAAAGAAATCGATTTCTTGAACAAGTTTATATCAGGACTGCCACAATTTCTGGTAGTCCTAGAAGTATTGATTACTGCCATAAATTGTGGCAGTCCTGAAAGAGACTTGCTATATAACAGGACTGCCACTGTACTATTGGCCCATTTCCTAATGGTCACACCCGATTTTGATAAATCAACAAACGACTTAAGTCAATACACAAAATATACAAACTGCTGCTAACATTTCAGGTCAAGTGAAATCAATATCAAAGAGCATACTACAACATCCGTAAGCATGTAAATCATCATCCCGAAGCTTTTATGCACTGGAAACAATCTGAGTCATTTTACAGTTTATTATATTTTTTATCCTTTATTAAGTTTAGAATACAAACTGTAAAATCGACTGAGTATTACTGGCTTATGTTATTCAAATTCCACAAACAAAAATAAGCCTACCTACTTATCCCAAAAGTTTACAATTCCAAAGAGCCCAAAACCTATGCAAATTTGGTTCATTCCTTACTGTTCTGACCAAGCAGAACTCTGACAGAATTCTAACCAAGTTCGGTCCGAGTTCGGTCTAGGTTATTTGAATTTCAGTTCCCACCAAATCTGCATCCAACGTTCGTATGCGAAATTCCAGTATCCGAACTCTGTCCGAGTTCGTGTCTCAAAAACACCTATAAATAGAAGAAAAATTTTCTTTTCAAATTACTCATCATTTCTTCTCTTTATCTATTCCTAAAGTATTTTTCAGTGCTCTAAAAAGCTTTCATACTCTACCTATACATCTCTTAGCCAAAGCCAGTAATATCGATTCGATTTAGAGTCCTTTGGTTCTTAGAGTTGTAAAAAGGTCATTCAAATTCAGAAATCATTTCTGTTCAAGGAGCTAGTCGTGCGCTCGTCACCAAGCACGGTGTTGTGAAGCCGGTCGTGCACTTGTCACTAAGCATGGTGTTGTAAAAAGACTGCAAGCTCTCAATTATCTTGTGAATAGTGGATTAACAGCAGGCAAGAGTACCTACGACTGGATTAGTCCTCCAAGAGGAAAACCTGTATATATCGCGGTGTCCACTGAGTTTGATTCTCTGATCTTTTGCTACATTTATTTACTGTCTCTTTATTCACTGCCATAGTTATCTGCTTTTAAATTTTAATTGGTGATTATTTTCCGCTGCACTCGCACCCACTCTATTCACCCTCCTCTAAAGGTGCTCAACGATCCTATAATTGGTATCTGAGCAGGTTATATTCTAATATAACAACCTCAGAGAGTATATATGGCAGCCGTGAAATCAATATTCAACGGTGAAGGACAATCTACAAATAGACTCCCACTATTTGATGGAACAAACTATACTTACTGGAAAATACGAATGACATTCTTCTTAAAGTCTCTTGACTTTGATCTTTGGTCTATAGTTATTGACGGTTATATGAAACCGACACCTACATCAGTTGATGGCATACTTACAAACAAGCCTCATGATAAGTATACAGAGACAGAAAAAGCAAAGGCTAGTCTAGATGCACGTGCCATCAACGCATTGTTCTGTTAAATTGACAAGACTGAGTTCAATCGAGTTTCAACCTGTAAAACATCTCATGAGATTTGGAAACTTCTTAAGGTAACTCATGAAGGTACTTCCCAAGTGAAGGAATCCAAAATCAGTAGACTAACACAGGAATATGAATCTTTCAAAGTGAAACCCGACGAGTCAATTACACAGATGTTCACTCGTTTCCTTGATATTACTAATCCTTTGCAATCTCTTGGCAAAGATTACAGTAATCACGAAAAGATCAGAAAATTGCTACGGGCTCTAACCAAGAACTGGAACCCAAAGACAACTTCAATCATTGAAGGAAACGATCTAACCATAATGAATCTGGAAACACTTATGGGCAAGCTAATGACCCATGAGCTGGACCTACAAGAGTTTGAAGAAGCAATCCCAAAAGAAAAATCTATCGCCTTCAAAGCTCAAGCCAGAAGATCAACATGCAAAGGTTCTGATAAAAAAATCATCCAATGGTGATGAACAAGCCCTGCTAGTGAAGAACTTCAGAAAATTCTTAAAGTTTAAGAAATCAAACAGAAAGAAGAAAGATGTCCATGAAAGCAATGAAGAAATAATCTGCTTTGGATGCAAGAAGTCAGGGCATATAAAGAAGGGTTGTCCAACTCCAAAGAAAAGCAGTCCATATGATAGATCAAGATCAAGCCGAAAAATAACAACTGGTCGAAAGTATGAAAATACAAGTATCTGGTATGAGAGTGATGCTAGTGAATCAGAGGAAGAAGATAGACCCTGCAGCACTGCAAATGTTTGTCTCATGGCTTTCAATAAGGTATTCTCAAATCCTCTATATGATGATTTTACTTTCGATGAGCTTGAAAATGCCTTCAATGAATTACTTGAAGAACACAGAAATGTGCTTGACAAGTATAAGCAATCTCGTAAAGAGGTCAAGGTATGCACAACCGAAGTAGCTAGACTGTCAAATATCATTGAAGGTATTAGAGAGACATCTACTACTGGTAACACAGATGAGATAGCCAAGCTTAAAGTAGACTATCACGAGGTTATCCTCAAAATTGAAAAAAAAAAGAGACTATGTCAAGATACAAGAGTTATATGACAGAGAGAAGAAGCACTTAGTCACAGAGCAAAGACATATTGACATAATCGCTAAATATGAAGAGTCTTATGCAGTTTCTAAAAAGTTACAAATCAAGTTAGACAAACAGGCTATATCTGCGACACAACCTAAAATTAGTCCTAATGCTAAGCATACACCTAAGAGGACTAAAACACAGAAAGCACGTAAGAAATACGAATATCACCATGCTTTCACATATAGGTTTTCAAAGAAACCACATATGCATATCAACACAAAATCAACTAACACATTTTCAAAACTTACTTGCACGTACTGTGGTACTCATGGGCACATATCACAGTATTGTCTAGCAAGAAAGCTTGTTGACAATCACATGCTGATTTGGAGACCTAAGACTAATCAATATGGACCCTTCAGTAAATGGGTACCAAAGGATTCATCTACTTATTTTGTAAGTGGACCCTCAACCCTCTTATGCTAAAAGCAAGTGGATCCTCGATAGTGAATGTTCGCGGCACATGACTGGTGATGCATCTTTGTTCGCCACGCTATCGATGAAGAAAGAATGATACGTCTCCTTCGAAAACAACCTGAGAGGTGATATCATTGGAAATAGTATTGTTGGTATATCTCCTTATCCTGTAATAAAAGATGTTTGTCTAGTTACAGAATTGAAACATAACCTACCGAACATAAGTCACTTGGCAGATAATGGTTATGGCATCAATTTTGTAAAAGATAAATGTATAATATATAATATGTCATCTGGTAATCCCGTATATGAAGGGATTAGAGAAGACAATATTTATGTTTTCTTTCTAGAGAGTACTAATAATGCAGGAAGATGCCTAGTCGCAAACTTAGATGAAAGCTGGTTGTGGCATATGAGGCTAGGACATGCTAATATGGACATTATCTCATGACTAAGCACTAAAAAGTTGATAAAAGGACTCCCTGAGATATCATTCAAGAGAGATATATTATGTGTAGATTATGAAAAGAACAGCACATAGGTCTACATTTAAATCCATCAACGATGTAAGTACTTCTAGACCTTTGCAGTTGATACATATGGATTTATTTGGTCCTAGTAGAGTCGCTAGTTTTGGCGGTAAGCTCTATGCCTTTGTTATTGTTGATAATTTCTCTCGCTTTACTTGGGTTTACTTTTTATCAAACAAAAGTAAAGCAATTTTTGAATTTCAGATATTTTGTAAAAATGTACAAAACGAAAAAGGCTTCATGATTACTCGTATCCAAAGTGATCATGGTGGCGAATTCGTAAATACTGATTTTAAAAAGTTTTGTGATGATAGTGGATATTACCACGAGTTTTTCTGCCTTAAAACTCCTCAACATAATGGTGTTGTGGAGCAAAAAAACCGTACTCTAAGCGAGATTGCTAGAGTCATGCTTAATCAACACAATCTTCATAAATACTTTTGTGCAGAAGCTGTAAGTACAGACTGTCATGTTTTAAATAGGGTGTTAATTCGACCTATCTCGACGAAAACACCTTATGAAGGTTGGTTTGGAAGAATTCCAAATATTTTATATTTTAAAGTTTTTGGATGTCGCTGTTTTATCCTGAACACCAAGGACAACTTGGGAAAGTTTGACTCTAAAGCAGATGAAGGGATATTTCTCGGATATGCTGCTAAGAGTAAGGGATATAGAATTTTCAATAAAAGATCTATGATTGTTGAAGAATCCATTAACGTTACTTTTGATGAGCTCAATAATCACAGATCTAGCGACAGTGATGATGAAGATGTACAAGCTAGAAAAGATAAAAGTCATGTGGAAGATCTGACTCATAGATTTGAATCATTGAAGTTCTTGCCAGATCATCCAGAGACGCTCATTATAGGTGATATATCAAAAGGTGTAAGTACACGCTCTTCTTATAGAGATACTGAAGTAGCAGCTAATATAGCTTTCATTTCATAAGTAGAACCTAAGAATATAGCAGATGCTTTTAATGATAATTTTTGGATTGATGCCATGCAAGAGAAACTTAATCAATTTGAGAAAAACTATGTTTGGAAACTCGTTCCTAAACCTATTGGTCAATCGATAATTGGTACTAAATGGGTGTTCCGAAATAAATTAAGTGAAGATTTACAAGTTCTACGCAACAAAGCACGTATAGTGGCACAAGGTTATAATCAAGAAGAAGGTATTGATTATGACGAGACATATGCTGCTGTTGCTAGACTAAAAGCTATCCACATATTTTGTGTATATGCATGTTTTAATGATTTTAAATTATTTCAAATGGACGTAAAAAGTACATTTTTAAACAGATTTTTGAAAGAATAAGTTTTTGTGAAACAACCTCCTGGTTTTGAAGATTTTCAAAAACCTGATCACGTCTTCAAACTTAAGAAAGCACTCTATGGACTCAAACAGGCACATCGTGCTTGGTATGAACGCCTAAGTGCCTTCTTACTTGAAAATGGTTTTTCAAAAGGAAGAGTTGATACTACTTTATTTATCAAGTCTTTAGATGATGATATTCTTCTTGTGCAAATATATGTTAATGACATCATATTCGGATCTACTAATGAAAAACTTTGTCAAGAGTTTGCTAAGTGTATGCAGAGTGAATTTGAGATGAGTATGATGGGAGAGCTGAACTTCTTCCTATGACTTCAGATCAAACACCACTCAAAAGGAACATTCATCAATTAAGCTAAATATACAAAGGACATACTGAAAAAGTACGACTTCGATAATGTAAAGCCAATGGAAAATCCAATGGCTACATCAACAAAGCTTGACACTGATGAAAGTGGTAAACCTGTCGACCAACGTAAGTATCGAGTATGATTGGTAGTTTATTGTATTTAATTGCTAGTCACCCTGATATTATGTTTAGTGTCTGCATTTGTGCACGATATCAGACAAATCCTAAGGAATCACACTTATGTACCGTTAAGCGTATCTTCTGATACCTTAAGGGAACTTCAACAGCCGGCTTATGGTATCCTAAAACCAAATCTTTTAACCTGGTAGGTTACTCGGATGCGAATTTATCAGGATGCAAAATAGAACGTAAAAGTACCAGTTGTTTGCCATCAAAAATGCGACAAGGTTTTATTGATTAAAACTTTGGTATTTTAATTACAAACAGAACAATATACAATGTAGGACTTAGACGTAGTCCTAGAAGTATACTTTTGTTTCTTATCTGGGAGCTGTGTCGGTGGAGCGAGTGGTAATGCGTTGACTCCGTTGATGATCTGACGACGATCTTGAACTCCCTGAAGGTCTGTGTTGCTCTGGATGCCAGAGCTTTTCAAGGAGAAGCGGACGTTAAGTGTCTCTTCTGGCCTCTGTACATGGATACAATAGTTTGCCTGTATATCTTTTTGTGTGTATATATGTCCGTCCTTCGAGGTGAAGGAATGATTCTTCCATTTATAGGTAGTAGGCTGGCTGATCATGTGCTCATATACCGGATGCGTCTGGACATGGGGACACCACGTGGCTGATGTTGGCGGAAGCGCATGGTTGATGTGCCCTGAATTGAAGCTGAATCCGCTGGACTGCTGCGCTGGGCTGCGATGGAGCTGACACGTGGCAGTCGCGAAGATTTGGTTGTTACTGAGATCTTGGGCGGTTAGCACCCATTCTTTGAATAGAACTGAGTCAAGGGACGCATGGCCTATGCCTGTGACTCAAAGATCTCGATTTTGGAGGAGAGTGATCTGTCAGGGTGCGCCTAGGATCGGGCGCATGGAGGCGACTTAGTCTATGAGTTTTAGACATCATAGACGAGTCTAGGCGCATGGCTTTTGAGGCGCATGCAGAGCTTCGTATCAGGGTGCGCCTAGAATCAGGCACAGGGGAGGTGACTTGGCCTCACAATATTTAGGAGCCATGAGCAAGTTCAGGCGCACAGCTTTTGAGGCGCATGCATAGCCTAGTCTTCTATTGCTTGGGATCAGAAGTAAGACAGGGGCACATGACCATTGGGGCGCACGCAGTCTTCTGGGCGCATGACCACGAAGCACATACGAATGATCGGTTGGCCACGTGGTTTATTGTTGTCACGACCCGCTTCCGAATAATCGGCCACGCCCAGCCTTCGTCGTTAGACACGACGAAGTAAGCTATACCAAGCTAGAAAAATCTAACCAGATAAACATGAATATATACAATCACAGCATCTATAAAATGTTCCCAGAATGATCACCGTAATCCACCGATCATAATATCATAAAAGTACTAGAGACAACAAGAATGAAAATATACAATAAAATCTAAGAACAGTATCTAGGAGTAAAGCTAAACAGTCTAAACCTGAAGCCTCAAGCTAAGTCTCATCCTGCTCAGCTAATATCCCGGGCTCTGGCCCATAAAGTAGAACAATACCCTGCAAGTACACCTGCAACATATCCTAGTCAGGAGTGGAGCTAAGTATATCCAAGGAAATGAACATGAACATCATGGTCTGAACAGGAAACGTGAAATATATATACAGTACGAGAAATGAAAACAAGACATGAAAACTGAACATGAATACTGAAAGTAAATACATGGAACATGGTATGAGTTCTGAACATGAAGTACAACCTGAACATGAAATACAACCTGAACCTGAAATGTGCAACATATTGAAATACATCCAGAGTGTGTGATCGGCTTGGGCAGATTCAATGAACATAAAATGGTACGGCTTTGGTCCTACGTGCACGATGCAGGGCCTAAGCTATTCATATGAATAGTAACTCGGGTTTGATCACACATCTGTAGTATGTCTCCTTCCCAACACAAGTAAACTCAAGGAAACATGATACAAGACAATCTCGTGATATATCGTGTCAACCAAAAAATATAATAATGAATATACAAGACATGAGAAAATGAACAAGTTCGAGGAGTATACTTACCTTGCTCAGGGTGATCGAGTATATAAGGAAGATCTGTGAGTCCACCTGATAATGGGTACAGGTTGGTTAAGTTCTAAACAAAGTTATTTTATACTCTACAAACTAACTATAGGTTATATAATATTACTAATTATTAAGGTAGAATATCCGTAATAGCAAAGAGATAATTTAGCTAAATATAATCTAGTCATAGTATTAGATATTTCTAAAAATTATCGACCCAAGGTGCTGACATCAGCGGCACTTCATTTTTTGCACAGCTGATTGGACGGCTCTTGGAATGCGTTGCCACCTGTGTCATTAAGCATTAAATGTTTGATAGAGAGGGTTGCATTGGTCAGTGCCAATCTGGGTGCATGGCTATGGCCCGCTGGGCGCATCTATGGGGAGCGCATGATTTTGACAGCGCGTCTGCCAATGTATAGCATCCTCTTTGGCCCGTCTGTTGGGTTCTTCGAGGCGTTAATGGTTGCCTTGAGTTAGCCGAATACGAGGCGACGGATGCACTTGCTACTAATGCAAAATCATTGCATGGAATTTGGAACGTTGGCAAATTGGCACTCGGGTGTAGGCTGCCCGTGCTTATAAATAGCCGTATGAGGGAAAGCTTTGCTTTCATTCTTCATTTTGATGTAATGATGAACTTGGCCGGAGCTCTGCCTTGGCGAACTGCTGAACTCGAGCTCTTCCCGAGGGTGAAGATGCATTGCCCCAGTCTTCTCGTCGCTCTGAGCTTCTGTGATAGTATCTATTATATCCAAATATCGAGATCGTCATGTCCCGACACAGGCCGATGGTGCCTGTTGCATCCAAAGACCGGGGCGGCCACGCTCCATCTTTCATTATGCTGGCAGAGCCACAGGCTGCCGAGTGTGCCTGTTGCTTCCGAAGACCGGGGCATCGTACCGCGATCCTTATCGATCTAGGAGAGCTCCTTCTCCTGCTACACAAGGGCTGATTGGTGCTGATGCGCCTGCGCCTTAATGGCGAGACGATGCGCCTGGATGAGACATCAGAGTGATGTGCCTGACGGATGATACGCCTGGCATGGGGCGCATAGCAGTTGCTGCGCCTGACTGTTAGCTTTAGGATCTTTTCTTTTTTATAGAAGTTCTCCTTTGTAAAGCCTTGCCTTAGACATGTAATAGACTTTCATATGAAATAAAAGCCTTCTTTTCAAAGTCTTTAAACATGTACTTTTCTTTATTGTGTCAAGTATCTGTTTGAGCTTCTTGGAGCATTTGAGTTGGTCGCATGGTTGGGTTGAGCACATAGGAATTCTGGCCTATTGATGCTCCTAAAATTCTATGCTTCTATAAGACCCCCTTCGAAGTTTTCAAAACTTTCTTGCCAAGTTTTAGAATACTTTGAATAAGAAGCATGGGGAGTAACGACTCTGGACGCATGCCCTCTGCCTAGGCGCATGGCTCTTCTTGGCATATAGTCGTTCTACGGGTCACTGTGGGGACGTTTGCTGCTTAGGCGCATACTACTAGGGCGCATGTTTCTTCTGAAGATATAACGCCTCGACCTTAGGAAAGATTAATAGTAATCTTTTGAAGATAAGCAGCCGTCGATTTCTCGAGACCCGAAGCGATTGATTGCTGATGTCACGTCTCATCGGTTTATGCACAAGGCCATTCTTATAAATAGGCAGCTTGTGAGGAGAGAGAGAGAGAGTCTTCTACTTTCTGTAAAATCTTTCTTCTTCCTCAAAGCTCTTTTCTTCTTTTTTTATTTGTTAGAGAGATGGCTCCAAGACTCCTCGAGGTGGTGCTGCTAGCCGAGGAAGGGGCCGAGGCAAGGAACCCTTGGAGGTCAACACGGAGGAAGTCCCCGTCGTCATGGCGACCCACGTCGACGTTCGCCCAGAAGTGCTCGATGGGTATTCTCTTGCCTTGGTCTTTGTTGCAGTGATGTTGGGGTGACCTAACTGTAGATAAGCCACCTCATATAGATGTGCTTAGGCTGACGCGTATGGACTTTTGTCTTGATGATGTGCCGAAGCCCTTTCAGCTGACGCACATGGACTTAAGTCCTGATGATGCGACGAAGCTTCACTTGGTGACGCGCATGGACTTAGGTCCTGATGATGCGCCGAAGCTTCACTTGCTGACGCGCATGGACTTAGGTGCTGATGATGCGCTGAAGCATGCGCCTGGGCCTTGGTCCTGTATGTGCGCCTTTGATAAGGTTCTATCTATGCATATGGGTTTTGATCCAGTTTGATGCACCAGATTTGTTGATGCGCCTCAGATACTTGTTTTGAGCTTCTAAGTCTTTTTGGTAACTTTTTTTTGACTCTGTTGCAGTATCCATGCCGAAGGCGGAGGCTCTCGTGAAGGAAGAGATACCGCCTCTTCTCGTCAAACAAGATCCGGTGACCAATAAGGAGGAGGTGTTACCAAAGGTCGAGGTCAAGGAAGAACCGATGACCATCAAGGAAGAGATTGCTCCGAAGGTTGAAGTTAAGGAGGAGTCACCATCAGAGAGTAGCAGCATCGGGACTGACCCTCCTGTCCCTACAGAAGACCTTAACCAGATTGAGCCTTCGTTTGCAAAGTGGCTGAGGGAGTGGTACATGCCTCAACGCAACTATGATCCCTAGTTGTGAGGATTCCTATGTTGCTTTGCAATCGCCGTTTTCGACAATATGAATCAAGTCAATGTCCCTATTTTGTCTTAGTGTTTCTGAGATCTAAAGAAACCTGAAGATGTAGTTTATTTCTTATGGATGTCGATGTAATCTTTTACTTTCTGTTTAGCTGAAGAAAATGAAAGAACTTTCTGCTTTGTTTATTCTCTGTGATGATTTTTTTGGACCCATTATCTATTGCGCACCTTGGCTGGGTGCAAATAATAAGTTACTCACGGAGGAAACCGACACATTCACTCAGAGGTAATATGGACGTGGTGAATATAGGGTAAAATTATTATGTAGACTTATCATCCTTGGCGTACCTTGGTGTTACGTACGGATAATAAGTTGAGAGAGAGGACCGACATATTTACTCAGAGGCAAGGTGGACATGGTAAATATGGGCTAATATGGTAGAGTTTTCCTACTCAGAGGTAATATGGACATGGTAGGAGTGAACTCTGTGGGTGTTTATAGAACAACTCAGAAGTAATATGGACGTGGATGTTCTATGGTATGACAACACATGTATTGTTGTACGGAATATTTTACTCAAAGGTGATGTAGACATGGTAAACATTGCCTTAAGCATGATGTTACAGGGTGCAGGACCGTGCTTGATGGGGTGTAGAGAAGCAACTCAGAGGTAATGTGAACATGGTTGTTCTTCTACTGGGGATAGAATGCAACGAAACGGCTGGGTTCCAGAAGCATATGATTTGTCAAAGAAGGGGTATAAACTTGGTTTGGTCAAGTTCACCAGTCCTCTCTCTGGGGATAGGCAGTACGTTCTCGACGGAGGTCAAGAATAGTACTTTTTTAATAACTTGCCATTGATGGACATCATAACAAGTCCCCATTAGCTTGAGCGAGACGATAAGCACCGTTTGAGTATATCGTCCCTATGATGAAGGGTCCTTCCCATTTAGGTTCGAATTATCCTGGTGTTTTGTGAGTCATCACCATCGGTCTCCTGACTGCCAGAACCAGGTCGCCTACATGGAAAGTCCTCTGCCGGACTCTTTTGTTGAAAGTCTGTGATATAAGGGCTTGATAAAGTTCGATGCGCTGTTGAGACAAGAGGCATTTTTTGTCCAGCGCTTTCAACTCTTGCAAACGGCGACGTTGATTGTCCTCTTCCGTCAACTGATTTGTGATCGCCACTCGGAGTTAGGGGATTTGGATCTCCATCGGTAGCACTGCTTCGCTCCCGTAAACCATAGAAAATGGTATGTTGCCCGTCGGGGTCCGTACCATTCTACGATAGGCCCAAAGGCATTCGTCGAGCTTCTCGTTACAATCGCGCTTATTGGATGATACGACCTTTTTGAGTAGCTTGACGATGGTCTTATTAAAAGATTCAGCCAATCTGTTTGTTGCCGGATTGTAAGCGGTTGATACCACCTTCTGAATACGGTTCTTGTCGCAGAATCTACTGAACACATGGCTGATGAATTATGGGCCATTATCGTGGAAAATCCTTCGAGGTAACCCGAAATGGTAAATGACGAGATGCTTGATGAAACTGATCACTCTTGAGCTTTTTACCTCTGTGAGAGGTACTACTTCTGCCTATTTAGAGAAATAGTCGGTGATTGCCAGGATAAAGCGGTGTCCCCTTGACGAAGGATCAGTGATAGGCCCTACTATATCCATGCCCCAGGCTTCAAATGGCCAAGAGACAACCGTCGGGTGTAGAGACTCTGACGGTCTATGGATGAAGTCGGTGTGTAGCTGACAGGGACGACACTTTATTGCATACTCGACAGCGTCGGCCGTCATGGTGGGCCAGTAATAGCCTATGCGTCGAAGTCAGTCCTATAGCTTAGGACCTGGTTGATGAGCTCCGTACGTTCCGTCATGAGTTTCTTGAAGATCTTCGACGGCTTCTTCGTTAGATAGACATCGGAGGAGAAGTCCATCGTAGGAGCATCGGTACAACATTTTGGAGGCTGTATCGTAATAGAACCGAAGGAAACGCCTTCTGACTGAGACTGCCACGTTTGGGTCTTCCGGGAGGATTTCGTAGACAACAAAGTCGATGAATAGGAACCTCCAGTCTCTGATGTTGATTCCAGGGTCCACGACCGTGGCATAAGTTGTCTGTATGCACAGATTATTTTTGGGGTAAGCCAAGTCCCGACCCGTTACCGTAACAAAATATTGAGTCCCGACGGGTGCAGCCAATGAGGCTGCGAGGCCGGCCATAGCATCAGCTTCCAAGTTTTACAGCCGAAGCACATGCTCTATGAAGAATTCTGCGAAGGTTGAGATGATGTCCAACGCTGCTTTGTGATAGGGAATGAGGTCTTCATGGCGGACCTCATATTGTCCACGAATTTGATTGATGACGAGCTTTGAGTCACCGTATGATTCAAGGTAGTCCACCCCCAGCTGTCTTGCTAACTGAAGCCCCATGATGAGAGCGTTGTACTTCGCAACATTGTTGGAGCACGGCTCTGAAAGAGAATAAGCGCGTTGGATGACCAGTTTGTCGGGACAGATTAAGAATACCCCCACTCCTGCGAGAATTTGGCCTTTGGGGCCTGTTCTAGAAGCACCATCGAAGAACATCCACCAGACTGGGCTTTCTTCGGTAATGTTTGCTTCTTGCACCATATCGGGGATACCTTCGTAGAGTCTGGATGATTCTGGGATTGGGTGCACGGCTAGGAAGTCGGCCAATGCTTGGCCCTTGATAGCCTTTTGTGGTACGAATACCATGTCATATGGTGTCAATAATATTGTCCATGTAGCCAACCGAGAGTTTAGCGCTCCTGGTTTTGTCATGAGAATTCTGAGTGGATTGACTCGGGAGATGGCATGGATTGTTTGTCCCGAGACATAGTGGCGAGTCTTCTGGATGGCGACACCAAGGCTAGATAAACTTTTTCCATAGGGTTGTACCGGTGTTCGGCCCCAACCATCGTCCTGCTGAGGTAGTAAATGGCCTGCTCATGGCCTGCTTCGTTGTTTTGGGCCAACAAAGTGCCAAGGGAATGGTCCATTGCTCGGACATAAAGCAAGAATGGTTTGCTTGCGACGGGTGCCACCAGGACTGGGGAACTTCTCAGATAAGCTTTGATGTCGTTGAAAGCTTTCTGACATTCTTTCGTCCATATGTAAGAAACTCCCTTCTTCATAAGCTTGGTGAAGGGTTGATATTTTCCGGAAAGGTTTACGATAAACCTCCAGATGTATGCGAGTCATCCTTGTAGGCCTCAAAGTTCTCTGAGGTTCTTCGGAGGGTCCATGTCAAGGATGGCTTTAGTCTTCTTGTGGTCGACATGAATGCCTTTCACAGTGATGAAGCCCACTAGAAACCCCAAGGAAGGATTTAGCAGGGTTCATTTTAAGCTAATGTGCACGCATGAGGTCAAAGACTGTCTTCAGATCTTGCAGGTGATCACCCCGAAGATGGATCTTGACGGCGATGTCGTTAACATAGCTCTCGACTGTCTTACAGAGGTGTTGGCGGAAGATGGTTCGCATAGCTCGTTGGTATATGGCACCTGCATTCTTTAAGCCAAAGGGCATTACTGTGTAGCAGTAAAACCCCCTTTGGAGTTCTGAACGACGTGCGTTTCTCGTCGTCTGGGAACATCTTAATCTGATTGTTGACTAAGTAGCCTTCCATGAAGGACATACGCTTGAAGCCACATGTGTCGTCGATTATTACGTCAGTGATCGGGAGTGAGAACTCATCCTTTGGGCATACAGAGTTTGTAGGCCTTAAAAATGACAGTCACGCTGAGTTGATCAGTACAGAGTCAAAAGTCACGCTCAGTTGATCAGGATAATATTTACAAATCACGCTGAAGAGACAGCTCATCATTTGTCAGAGAGTCATTATGACTGACAGCACGACAGTCAAAGAATGTCTCTTCGTATGCCACGTATGCACGGAACTCGAGAGATCACAGCCGACTATTGCGTGACTTTCTAAATCTTCTTCAGCAAGACTCAGCCTTCGTCAAGTTGGCGTACCAAAAGAGTTTCTTGTCATTTAATGCGACTGACAAAGCAATCACTGTCAGAGATTTTGTGTCAGTCGAGGCACGCCAAATCGAGACAGCTGGCAGTCTTATCTCATGTCTGCGTGTATTGTGAGATCTTCATCGCAAGTTTGCGTGGATTCTGAAGTTTTCTTCCTCAAGACTGCGTGGATTTTGAAGCTTTTTGCCTCGAGTCTGCGTGGATCCTGAAGCTTCCTGCCCCAAGTTTGCGTGGATTTTGAAGCTTTCTACTCCGAATCTGCGTGGATTTCGTCTTCAACAAAGTCTGCGTGAATTTCATCAAATTAGAGTACGTGGCAGCCATGCCACTGATCTCTCGCCTGCGTATCCTGTAACTTGCACACGACTCATGCATGATCGCCATGTGTCCAACAGTTACAGGCCACATCCAGTAACTTCTCACAACCTTGCGTATGTTAAATCCTGCGTGATTTTCAACTAAGCACAGGCTGTGAAGACAGTTATCTTTTCAGTTTTATTTTTGACTCTATAAATAGAGTTCTTTTTCTCATTCATTGTACAGATACGTAGTTATCTACTGTCAAAATTTTGAGAGCTTTTCTTCTTCGCATAGTCCAAGGGATAAAGTGATCGTCTTCTAGATCAGATTCCCATAGTTGTAATTTTTCCAGAAACATAATAAATAAAGTGAATTTATTTATGGAAAACAAATTGGCGACTCTGTTGGAGAAAACCATCTCCTCTTCTGAGATGGCAACAACTCAATGCAACACTTCGTCAATCGGCTCGACGAAGAAGGTGATGACGATCCAATTCGATCAACTCGCCTATGAAGAAATGCAGCAGGCTAAGAGTGGCAAGTCTACTTCAGCCTCCATCATCACTGCCAAGTCGAAGGGACACTCTGTCTATGCCCCTAAGAATCAGTTGGTAGTCAATGGTGAAGTCTCTGCCACAGTGTCTACTCCTAACACTGGCAAGAACTCTACTGCAAGCACGCACACTCTTGTGCGCTCTAAGATGACAGCATTCAAAAGTCATGCTGACAGCACAGGCTCCTTAGCCAAGTCTGTTCCAGCGTGCAAATTCAACTCTAAAAGTCACGCTGACAGTACTGGCTCCTTAGCCAAATCTGTTCCAGCGTGTCTCTCTAAAACCAAAAATCACGCTGACAGTACTGGCTCCTTAGCCAAATCTGTTCCAGTGTGTATTTCCAAAATCAAAAGTTACGCTGACAGTACTGGTTCCTTAGCCATGTCTGTTCCAGTTTGTACTTCCAAAGTTAAAAGTCACGCTAACAGTACTGGTTCTTTAACCATGTCTGTTTCAGCGTGTATTTCATCTAAGAAGAATAGCTCTTTAGCTATCTCTTCTTCTTTGCCAAGTTCTACTAGAACTGGGGGTGGTCTTCCACACAAAGTCCCTTCGAAAAGGAATAACTCTTTAGTTGTTCCTTCTGCTCCTGTAGTTTTTACTTCAGGAACAGCTTTGACTGACAATTTTGTTAGTCAAAGAAAATGAGATGGTCTTTTGACTACTCTTCCTTCTGGACATTCTATGTCTCAAACCTTGAATGAGTCTAAGAAGAAACATTCTGTAATGTCTTTTTCTATGACTTCTTCAAATTGGGCACAAAATTTGTCCATAAAAGAGGGTTTGTTACCAACTCCTAATCCAAGGGATGGTTCTATTTTTCTTTCTCTGCAAATATCCAGATCAATGGAAGAAAAACTCCAAGTTTCCAAAACTAATGTGTCACCTCCAATTGATCTAAGAACAAAACTTAGTACTTCTGGTGTTAAGAAACCACATCAGTTGGAAACAAGGATAAAAGATCCAGATGCAGAGTATGCTAGAAACTATGTGGCTCATATTAATCATTCTTTATATAATCAAGAGCCATCAAGAACCAAGAACAGGAAATATACTCCTCAATCTTCACAAACAGATTTACGAGAATATCTTCAACAGAAGAGAAGGAGTAATTCGGTGTCAAAAGATCATGCTGAGTGTGACTTCCAGCCAAGAGTCATAATTCAATGCAGATGTCAATCAATGGCTCATGACCATGTTGATCATGAATGTGACTTCCAGCCAAGAGTTACAATGCAATACAGATGTCAAACTAAACGATAATCTTTCTTCAATCGGATTCAGTGTGAACCTATGCCTGATGAAGATGAGCCTTTATTTGCTTCTGTCAACATGACCTCTCGGGATGCTGGAGGTAGAGCTGATAGTCCAGATGGAGTATATAGAAACACCAGAGCAAGAGTCTTAGCTTCTAGTCAAAGAAATTTGATCTCTGAAGATGATTCTGAATTTCTAGGAGAATCTAATTTCCTACCTCTTCCTACTGGGGGTAGTTCTCCTTTAAATGATTTTGATGCACGAAGCAGTGATTCAGAGCATACAACATCCACTAATTCATCAATAATCCCTCGTACAGTCACTACATATATGGTGGATGGGAATACTGAATTGAACAATGAACCTTCCTCTTCGGTGACTACTCAGGACCGAAGAATTGCTTCTTTGGAACAGCAAATGAAGTCTATGGCTGATACTATGAAGTCGATGTATGAACTCATGACAGCTCAGTTGCAGAATCGACAGACTGTATCAGATGCCATACCAACTGACACTGATATAAGTCCAGTACAAGTTCCTCCAGCAGTACAATCCAATACTCCTGGACCAGCTCAACCAAATCCTAGTCTCTCTGGAGCTGGGGATAGTGCTTACAATGCTGTTCCTCCTCCTAACTATTCTCTACAAGTTACAACTCCACAATCTTCTGGAGTTGTTAATGAAGAATTGAGGAATCTCAAAACTTAATTCGAGGCATTCAAACAGAAAGATGGTTTACAAAGGTTAGGCATCAAGCAACCTTACCCGATAGAATGGAAGCAAGTATCATATCCTCCTAAATACAAGCCTCCTACTATCTTATTCTATGATGGAACCTCTTCTCCAAGTCAGTTTATTAATCATTTTAAAGTGATGACTGATCAATTGCAACCAAGTGACGCCCTCCTTACTCGGGTGTTTATTGGATGTCTCAAGGGAACTGCTTATGAATGGTATAGAAGTCTCCCAGATGGGTGCATTACCTCATTTGCCGGTTTCAAACAGATGTTTTTTGAACGGTTCTATAAAGGGCTCAATGACATGACTATGTCTGCTCTTATTAGAATCAAGCAGAAAAATAATGAAACTACAGAGGATTTTATTGAACGATTTCGAAGAGAAGCTCTGAAGATGCCTCTTGGAACTCCAGATGCTGTCACCATCGACACATACAAATCAAACTTGTTGCCAATCATCAGCATGTGGACAGGATCTACTCAATTTCAAGATTGGCCTTCCTTTATAGTCAGTGCCAAGGCCGCAGAAATTAGTGCTGAAACCTTCAAAGGTTTAGGAGTGCAGATGACTCCCAAAAAAATAGGTCAAGGTACTAACAATAAAAATAATGCTCGCAAAGGAAAAGAAACTCTTGAAGTTAATCTTCAGAGCAAAGATGCATCAACTGTTCAAACTTCTCCTACCTCTACAACTCAACAACCAAGAACACCTCGCCCCAAAGAAGAATACTCTTTCGATGATGACGATGTCCTTGGTATCTTTGAATGTCTGCTGAAAGGTAATAAAATACAATTACCTGAAATCAAGAAACCTGATGAAGCTGGTAAGACAGATCATCCCAAATATTGCCCATATCAAAGAATATTGGGTCACACAATTCGTACATGTTATGTACTGAAAGGAAAGATCCAAGAAATGATTAAATCTGGCGCTATCTACCTTACTCCAAAAGAGAAGACCGTCACCTCCAACGTCGTCTCTATGCAATTCGGAGATTTCCCTCCTCAACTCCTTGAAAGTGGGATCGTTCCTATTCCCAAGGCAACTCTTGAGATAGTGAATATTCCTCCTCCACAATCTGAAGGATTAGTGCCAATCACTTTGGAAACTGGAGAAATCATGTGGATTCATCCTGATCTAGTGGCAGATTTTGAATCTCCTTTTCCTCAAAATACTACTTCTCGAAAGTCCAAGAAGGCTGGAAAAATTAAGTCATGTCATATGACTTCTCTTGGATCTACCTCTGACACAGAGCTAAAAGAGAAGGAAGAATCACTTGCTACTCGAACGGGGAAACCTTATCTAAAGGATTATTCCAAGAATCTTGAGGATACTCCTGATATCCCTCCAGCTGATAAAGATGCTCCTAATGTTCCTCCTGAAGAAGAATCATCTACTGTACCTGTTCCTTCAACTACACCAGTTGAACCTATTCCTCCTAAATCCACAGTTCTGGAGAAAGGCAAACAACAGGCTCGGTTTGATAAACCAATCAAGAAGTCCCCTCCTCTTGGGCTTCAGAAGCCTTACAACTTCGACATTCTAGCTCAACTTGCTAATACTCCAGCTAGAATGTCCCTCTTTGAACTTCTACGTCTTTCTAAAGAAATTCGGGAGACGTTAAGTGAAGCACTTCTTCAAGCAGACTCTTGTCTTGCACAATTGAAGAAGCCAGATGCAGAACCTGCCACTTGCTTACATTACAACAGTGTATTGAAGATTATCCCAAATATCACCTTTACACAAGACGATATGCTATTGGAGAATAATCGACATGATCGGCCTCTCTACTACACTGGTTATATCGATACAATGAAGATAGATCGTATCCTCATTGATCCACGGTCTGCTATAAGCATAATGCCAAAGAGTCTGTTGGATGAACTAAAAATCCCTCTTAACAAGCTCTCTAAGACGGTTACTACTATCTTGGGATTCAATCAAAGCCGAATCGAGCCTTTGGGAAAGATTCATCTGAAACTTCAGATAGGCGATTTCAGATCCAAAGTCACTTTCTATGTGATTGAGATCGTGGGATCCTATAATCTTCTTCTTGGGAGGCCCTTTTTTCATGAAAATAATGTGGTGCCTTCTACTCTTCATCAGTGTTTTAAGTACATTGATAGCAATGGAAGAGTACAAAAAGAAGTTGCTGATATAAATCGCTTTCATGGGGTTGAAGCTTATTTCAATGATTCCCGAATGTACAAAGAAGAGTATACAAGGGTCATACAAGCTATGGAGAAAGAGGATTCACAAAGTGAGACTTTAATAATCCCTGTTAAAGGTCAAGCTACTCAGCAACAATCTCCCAAACCTTCTGGAGAAGGTTCTTTCATCATTCTAGTGAGTGGACGGATCTCTCCGTTGCCTCAGTCGTCTGCTCAAGATACAATGATCATTCCTGTTAGTGGGCGTACTACAGTTCTTGTATCTTCACAGGATACTCTGCTAATTCCAGTTGGAGGGCGAATTACTCTTCCATCTCAAGCTTCAAGGGAGCTCACCTCTTCTGAGCCATTTGTTATCGATCTTAATCGAAACAAAGCTTCTTCTCATTCTTCTTTCCCTTTAGTCATTGACTTGGCTAAAATCTCTAAGGCTCAGCCTTCTTCCAATGTAAATATTGCTGCTTTTACATTTAATGAAAAGTCTCCATCTTTACAGTACGCTGATGTGTGTAATTATGTTCATAGTTATTTACATTTGTTAGATGACTTGAGCACAATAACCATAGGAGTTGTACAGACTGTTCATACAGATATATCTCTAGAACCTATACAATCTTTATACTTTCTAGTTCCCAGCAGAAAGCCAGGAGACATTCTAATACTCATTTACAAAGGGCCCCAAAGTCCTTCTGATTTAGAAGATGATGACAAAAACGATGATACTGGAAGATTACAACTACGTCGCTATAGTCAGCAATCTAAAGACATCATCAAAAATATGGGCTATGACTTCAGGACTGGCTTCAATAGTGGAAAAGGAAGAAAAATGCCTGTTCGTATTCCTCCTCTGAAATATGGGAGGACGAAATGCGGATTAGGCTATATTACTCCTACTCCTTTCATCAATATTATCCATGAAGATCCTGAATCTGACGAAGATAAGAGATCTGATTCTTCTAGTACCACTTCTTAGGATTTCGATACGAGTATCGGTGACTTCTACTGCAACATTCTGTCTTCCAATTGACTGTTTTGAAAAGTGATTAAATACTTGACGGTTCATCCGTTCATCTGACGGTTCGTCCGTTCATTAATACTTGACGGTTCATCCGTTCATCCATCCGACGGTTCGTCCGTTCATTATAATCTGACGGTTAACCCGTTCATTCATCTAGTCTTTTGATTTCCGAGTCTAAAGATCATGAAAAATTGAGTTCAAAGATATTTTTATGTCTGAATTCTATTTTTTCCAATCAGTATTAAACTAAGATCATTTCTGGTTTAATATCATCTGATAGAATTACAAAGTTTGTTTGTATATTCTATTCTACTGAAATATGTCATGTATTATTTACCTCTGAACATATTTTCTATGAATCTATCATTATCAAAACAGCAAAACCAAAAATCAGATCAAGGATTTTCATTCATTCCAGAATCAAAACATGAAATACAAATGAAAGTGAAAATAAAAGAAATTCACTTATTTGGAGTTATCAGCTCTCTAATACGATCTAGAACAGCATTCAGTTTCTCTTCATGAGTCTTTCTAACTCTTTCTGCTGCCACAATTGTAACATTCTGTTCATAAAAAATAATGATGACAGACTGGCGACGATTGACTTCTTCAATCTGTTCCGCCTGCATCTGTTCTCGTTCCTTCTGAAGAGTCTCACAGCGTTCGGCTTCAGAGATATAAACAGTAGCAACATTAGCTTGCTCTGTTTCCATGACAGCAATACGCTCTTGAAGACGAGCTAATTCCTCTTTCAATTTCTTTAGTTCTTCAGTCTTGGACGCTTTATCTTTCTCTAAAAACTCTACTCTTCGACGAGCAGCTAATATTTCTTCACCCTTTTCTACTAATTTTTCAGTAGAAGAGGCAAGAAGTGCTTCGAGAGCTGCCTGTTGGGATTGTGCTTCATGCTCTAGTTGATCAATCTCAGCTACAGTTAAAGAGTGAATGTCCTCCTTCTTGGTCTCCCAGTATTTTTGGATAGTTACTTCTAACTCATCTAGGAGATGTTCGAAGAAGATGCACTGAGATTCGCAACCAGCATGTCGCAACGCCATCAGTGGGAACTTGACCATAGTTCGAAGATCAGAAAAGGGCATGACTTCATCCTTCAAGAAGCGTCTGGAATATGTATCTAGATATGAATAAATGATCTCCGGATACATTCCCAAGGTTCTTGCTAGCCCAGTCTCGAATCCAGGAGTCGCTGTCATCATGGAAGAAGAAGCTTGAATCCTTGGAACAGAAGTATGTGCGACCGAAGAAGTTGGCAAGTGTGAACTCCCTTCATCAGCATCAGCCTGGATAAGCGGAGCATGAGTCGAACTCATTGCTGCAGCAGTTCCTATAGTTAAAGAAAAATATAATCAGCATTTACAGAAAAAAAGAAACAGCGGAAACAGAATCTGAAATAAAGTTCTACCTGGCTGAGGTTCATATTCAGTATGTGGAGGGAGTTTTGCTTCTTCTCGCAGCCGGTCCATGATTGTATCCGATACCTACTTTATATGGCTGCTTCCAGCTCCAGAATTATTGGGTGCTACAGCGTTGTTCGGTGATTGAACAGGTTCAGGGCTAAGCTCCATTCTATTCTCCTTCACTTTATCCGCTTCATAAGGAGTCGAAGTGCCAGCATGCCAGTCTTCTCCTCCTTCAGCTTCTTCTTCTTCTTCTTCGTCTTCAGGATAAACTTCTGATTCAAAATCAATAATATTTACATCTTCATGAGTCTCTAGAACAATGACGATAGCAAGCTCGGTATTGGCTACCGGTTTAGTTGTCTCTGGAATATCGGGTCGAAGAATGATATCTTGACAAACATTCTTTAACAGATCATCAGCAGCTGATAGCTCAGACGCCGGCACGTCTTCATCGCCTCTGGCCAAAGAAATGTTTTCTTCAGCGTGAATTTCAGGAACTTCTGACTGTTTGGTAGCTTCTTCCGGAGCTGTTGCTTCTTCAGAGTAATCAATCTGGTCATCCAGTGCTTGAATGACGCCTTCTGTCCCATGCTCAAATGGGATTATCCTCGTCTCCGAGGGTTCAATAGCTACTCCACTTGTGGTCGGAGCAGTTGTTTCCTAAGCTTGAACAGACTCTACTTCAGTCTATTCAGTTGAAGCTGTTGTAAGGTGAATATCATCAGATTCGGTCTTCTCAGTAGAAGCTGCTTCATTGATTTCTGGCAAAACTCCTCCACTCATGATCGTTTCTAGGAGTTTGGTGCCCTTAATTTTGCTGACAGACTTCTTGACATATTTGCCTCTTGACCTCCTTATCAAAGGAGCGTCATCTTCATCAGTCTCTTCGTCTTTATCAGCGGCATCGTCCTCATCAACCGAGATACCGCCTAAAGATGATGTAGCAGTCACTGAGACTCCTTTATTCTTTTTCCTAGATGTTGGAGACTTAGTACTCCTCTTGGAGACAGTCTCAGATTCATCGCTTCTCTTCCTCTTAGAAAGAGATACAAATATAAGGGGGAGAACTTCATCAGGAAAATTTCCCTCCTGAAACAATTCATACAGAGGTTCAACCTCCGTTGTTTCATCTTCGGGTTCCGGAGGGAAATGTTGAATAACAATCCTCTTCTTTGACCTCTTCGATTCATCCTCTGTAACAAAGGTCTTTAGATTGAAACTCGGCCTGAAGGTGCTCGACGACACATAGAAGCGAGCATATGTGTAAAGCATCTTTGGCCCCGAGCTAGACAAAGGATTAGGCATAGAGAATACAACTTTTGTATCCCTAGCCGCAAAATATCTCCAAGCACGAGCTCCGTCGATAAGCCCTCCACGAGCAGATAGACAAGTGGTGGCGTTCCCAACATGGAGTTGGTCATATCCGAATTGTCTGGCAAATCGGCTTGGTAAATATGGCTCCAGATATGCCATTTCTTCGTGACGGTATACTAGATGAGAAGGCCGGATCCTCTGCAACCATTGAAAGGTTACATCGTCTAACCTGTTCTCCATATCTCCGTCCATCATATTTAAGGGCATACTCTCATAGCCCTGTGGTGGAGGGACACATTGGTTAGACCAATGTGATGCCCGATTCAAGACATTTCTGCATTCTGGAAGGGTGTAAACTTTCCAGAACGTCTCTCCAGAGTACCTCTCTAGAAAAAGACTGCTACTTCCTCCTGCACCTGGAGGTATCAGACCATCATGATGAAGGAGAAGCCAACCATAAAGATACGTGAAGGGCATCTCTATCCTTGGAAATTCTTCAGTCATCATCCTCTGAGTAGACAGCATGTTGGTGACAAAATTCCGAAGACTCGCATTCAGTCTACAGGTCATCGCCGATAATAAATCCAGCTTGTAACCATACACAAGGCGCACCGCTGCAAAGATAACGCCTCTGTATATCCTGTCCAAGGAGCTGGAGCCAGGAACGATGAATCTTCTTAACCACAGGGATAGGAATCCGGCCAGATGACCGTTCTTCGACAGACTCTTTCCACTCTGTCTTACATAAGAGCTGAAAGTGGTGCCAGCTTTGAACTTGTACCAGTCTTCAATAATAGTGAAATCCTTGCAATCATATTTCTCCAGCAGATAAATGATTTCACCTTCAGAGAGAGGTTTGAAGTTGCTGATCTGGTACCATCTCTTCTCGTTTATTTTCTTATCATCCTTTTCACGGTTCATGAAAAGGTAGGACATCCACTTCTGAATGTGGTTGCCAGCTTCATCCTTGGAACCCTTGTAATATAGAGTACATGTGCCAAAATGGCACATCATCTCTTCAAATGGATGTACCATCTCTGGGTTCTTCTCTGACAGAAAGTTCAGCTCTTCTGTCGTAGGAACATATTCCTCATACGGCAGCGAGCCTGAAGGCAGGTGTGAGATGTATTCCATCTCATGAAGGGCGAAGCCCATCTCTCCTTTCGGAGTCATAAAGGTTCCCGTCCTATGGTTGTACCTCTCAACCAAAGCCAGGAACAGAAAAGGGTTAGGCTTGAAGCCGTAGGACGAATTGACGATGGCATCATAGAGATTTATCTTCTTCAGCTCAGTTTCAAAATTCTCCAAAGCCCAGTGGACTAAAGTCTTCCATCTCACATTCTCCTGATTCATTAGACCGTTCATCCTCGGCGTCGAATCGGTCGGATAGAATGCATTCTTGTTGGACATGAATTCGTTTATGAAAATGGGCATCCTGAACGGCATCAATATGGCTGAGTCTTCAGGTGGTATGCATCCAGGCTTCAAACCCCGAAACACTGATACATGATCTTCTGGGGTACTGAAAAATCCCTCTTTCCTATAAATAATACGGCTTGCCTTCGCCTGCTGATATTCTGTCAAATACCAGGACATCTTTCTCGGGTAGCTGGCATGCATAAGTCTCATAATTGACAAACCCCTGGAAACCTTTGGCCAGTACATGGGTTGTTTCACATCCCCTTCGAAGTAGAAGCACACCTTCTCTCTTATGCCCTTCGGCTGAGATTTCTGTGCTCTGGCATCTCCAAACAAGAATGCTGGTTTCTTGTGGGATACCAGATCCAGACTCTGAAAGGGTTGTCCATTCATTAAGCAGAGTAAAGTGGTATGATCTTGATTGGCCAATAATGATAGTCTTGCTTCAGGAAGATCAAATTGAGGAAATTATACATGAGATAGATCATGCTTAAATGAGAAACTCAAACACCCTTCATATTCTGCTTCTTCGCTTCGGATGTTCACTATAGAAAATAGCAGAAGACAAAGTCAGATATATCTATGTCTATACGTGTATTACAGTATTTGAAAGAAATTTCAAAAGTCACGTAGATTCTATATGGATATACTACCATGACATGCTGAGTGATTTATTCACGCGGATGATTAATTCACGCAAAGTCCAGACAGATTAAGATGAAAGTCACGCATCATTGTCAGAATCACATTTAAGTGAAAATGACAAAAATACACTGACAGATCAAGACTAATCTATCCAGAAGATGACTCTCAGAGGTCTGCGTGAATAATTCAACATTGACATCTCTGTCAACATATGAAAAATCACGCAGCATCATCATGAAAGCTGCATGACTATTTCAAACATGGACATTTCTGCCAATGTAAAAAGTCACGCAGAGTCATGAGAGTCATGCTCCTTTGCGTGGAACTCAGAGCTTCGTAAACACGAAGATGTGAAGTATGGCCGACCCTAAAGAGGGGGCATACTTTATTAATATCCTTTGCCCTAAGAAGGGGGGATATATTTCTGAAATTTATTATCTTAAGATTTTGAAAAAATTCTATGTAGAGTTCATCTTCATCAAAGTCGTCTTCAACAGTTCATGTTCTCCCATCACTTACGATGCATAGGAGCTTGCGGGACTTCCTGTCGAGGAAGTCTGTCAGTAGTGGTATGCGAAGAAGTCGCAGGGGCTTTCCCCTTGGCCTGAGTATCAGCTTTCTTGGGAGCCATTACTGCTGAGAAAGAAGAAGTTGGGGAAGAAAGAGTTCGTCGGGGAAGATGAAGTTCTTTTCTGTGGGTTCTCTCTTTCAAATGCAAGTAAAGAAAGAAAGAAGTAATCTATGGCTTATTTATAGGCTTATGAAGAATTCCAAACGGCCCATCATAATTTGCCTCGATTTAGGAGATTGATACGGGATCCTAACTGCACAGAATCCCAACAGTCCAATCATTCAGGAATAAATATCTCTTTAAAGTCATTTCAGCGTGACTGATTTCATTTTATCATCTCGTTTTTAAAGTATTTCGAAATAATTTATCATTTTTTTCGAAAACTTTGAAGGGGATTTTGTAGGCCTTAAAAATGACAGTCACGCTGAGTTGATCAGGACAGAGTCAAAAGTAACGCTCAGTTGATCAGAATAATATTTACAAATCACGCTGAAGAGAGAGCTCATCATTTGTCAGAGAGTCATTATGACTGACAGCACGACAGTCGAAGAATGTCTCTTCGTATGCCACGTATGCACGAAACTCGAGAGATCACAGCCGACTATTGTGTGACTTTCGAAATCTTCTTCAGCAAGACTCAGCCTTCGTCAAGTTGGCGTACCAAAAGAGTTTCTTGTCATTTAATGCGACTGACAAAGCAATCACTGTCAGAGATTTTGTGTCAGTCGAGGCACGCCAAATCGAGACAGCTGGCAGTCTTATCTCAAACCTGCGTGTATTGTGAGATCTTCATCTCAAGTTTGCCTGGATTCTGAAGTTTTTTTTCTCAAGTCTGCGTGGATTTTAAAGCTTTTTGCCTCGAGTCTGCGTGGATCCTGAAACTTCCTGCCCCAAGTTTGCGTGGATTTTGAAGCTTTCTACTCCGAATCTGCGTGGATTTCGTCTTCAACAAAGTCTGCGTGGATTTCATCAAATTGGAGTACGTGACAGCCATGCCACTGATCTCTCGCCTGCGTGTCCTGTAACTTGCACACGATTCATGCATGATCGCCATGTGTCCAATAATTACAGGCCACGTCCAGTAACTTCTCACAACCTTGCGTATGTTAAATCCTGTGTGATTTTCAACTAAGCACAGGCTGTGAAGACAGTTATCTTTTCAGTTTTATTTTTGACTCTATAAATAGAGTTCTTTTTCTCATTCATTGTACAGATACATAGTTATCTACTGTCAAAATTTTGAGAGCTTTTCTTCTTCGTATAGTCCAAGGGATAAAGTGATCGTCTTCTAGATCAGATTCCCACAGTTGTAATTTTCCCAGAAACACAATAAATAAAGTGAATTTATTTATGGAAAACAGAGTTGAGGTCCCAAAAATTGATGCAGACTCGGATCTTGTCCCGAAGGATTACATCATCGAGGGATGGAGCATTGACATTAGTCGATATGTACTCTCCAAGTTCTTCAGTGAGAACAGGAGCAGCCTTGGGAGGTTCAGGAGAGTTTTTTTGGGAGCTTGCCCCGTGCTGGCTCCTGGGACTGTGCTGAGAAGGACGCCGAGGTCTTCTCTTGTGGCCTGACGAGTGTCGACAACTGAGGAGGTCTGCCTTTGAGCCGCACCTTGAGGGGAGCCTCAGTTGGTGTGCCGGGAGCTGGAGCCTTTCCCCGTAGCTTGGCTACAAGAGGAGCTGCCACTTGAAGGGGCTTGCTTTTGAGGTGTATCTTCAACGAATCTTCATTGGATGTCCTGTCCGGAGAAGCTGGCGCCTTTCCGCGGAGTTTGACTACTATAGGGGCCGACGTTTGAGGCGGCCTCCCTTTGAGGCGTACTTTTAGGAGAGCGTTGATTATCATGTCCGCCTCTGAGTCAGCTTCGACCTCAGCTTCTGCCTCGTTATCAGCGTCATTGGTTTCATCCTCGAGATGAATTGATTTGTACAAATCATTGTCGGTGAAGAAGGCTTCAATCCTTCTGAAGGGATCGACATCAGCAAACTCTGTTCGGATGATGCCGCTAGTGGATACGTATTTCATACACTGATGGAGAGTAGATGGCACCACCATGTATTCATGTATCCATGGCCGTCCCAATAGGGTGTTGTAGTTGACGTCTGCATCCACAACATAGCAAGTCACCTCGGTTTGGAGATCGCCGATGTGACACTTCAAGCGGATTTTCCCCAGTGGCTCACACTTACTAGCATTGAAGCCACTGATGGTAGTATAAGACGCTGTCAGGCGATGCATCGGGATCCCCAACGTCTGAAGTAGATTTCGGGGGATGATGCTGAAAGAAGACCCGAGGTTGATCTGCATTCGATCCACCTTGATGGCACCGACATACCCTGTGTAATACAGGAGTCTGTTGTACCTGTTGTTCTTGAGCAGCATATCCTGTTGAGTGAATGTGTTGTTGGGGATGATCTCCCCCACATGATGGCAGTGTGGACATGCTGTAGGATCATCGTCAGGCTGCTTGACCTGACTAATGAAAGACTCGGCGTCCTTCAGGGCTTCGCAGAAAGCCTTCCATGTATGTTTGGATACGCGGAGGAGCTCGAATAGGAAAAGTCGTACTGGAGTACTGGTCAGTTGTGCCAGTATGTCGAAGTTGTGGGGCTTGGCTAACCCAGGAGTGTTGTCTTTTTGAAGAGGCCTGTCGAAGCAGGCCTCCTTCTGCTTTTGTTTATCAACTGCAGGAGGTTGGGATGAACCTTCTCCTTGGACAGCTGTGGTGATGATAGGAGGCGTCACTTCGGAAGGAGCCTCCTCTGGTTGGGCGTTCTGCTGTGAACGTGATTGTACGGGTAGTGCTTCTTCAAGGAAAGAAGTCACCATTTGGCCAGACTTGGTCTTCTTGCCTTTGCTTTTGGAGGTAGAGGTTACCCCCGGTTGAGTCAGCTCTGGAACGAGATCCGAATGAACCCATATGATCTCTCCCTTGGATGTTGTGAGTGGTATGAGCCCACCCACGTTGTCACGGGTTGGTGGAAGGTTGACTACTTCCATTGTCTCCTTTGGGATGGGGATGATGCCATCTTGAGCCGTGGTAGGCGGTAAGTTGCCGAACTGGAGCAACACCATGTTGGCCGAGACTATCTTCTCCTCGTAATCGAATGAGATGACGTTCGTATTGATCATGCACTGTATGTAGTCTTTGAGGATGTAGTAGTCTTTAGTTGGATGTCCAATGAACCGATGGTAGTGACAATACCTCGGGTCGCCGACTCTGCCTACTTCGTCACGACACTTGGGATCAGGCAACTTGATTTTGTCGCCCTGCTTTAGCATCTCGAAGAGCTGTAGGGTATCCTCATCATGGAAGAAGTAGACCATCTTTGGTCGTGGTGCGGTATGAGGCCTCTGGGCAGGACCCTGCGTGCTGTTAGACGCATTGGCAGTCAATGCCTGCTTTTCTTTGGCTTCGCTGCTGCTAATGCTGGTCGTAGGCCGTTTCCTTTTGTCATCAAAGGTGGACAAGTTAACCCCCAGAAGGAAAGCATTACGCGCCTTCTTCTCAGTAGCTTCGGCTTCAATAATCAACGAACTCCAATCGGGCGGGGGAGTGGAGCTGAGCCAGATATTGATCGCGAGGATCATGTTCATGCTACAGGAGTCGATGAGTGCATGTTCCGGCATGCCTGGAGGCAACCTTAGGCACGCTTGTCGGAAACGCTCGATGAATTCTCGAACAGTCTTCTTCTCAATCTATCGCACTTCTATTAGAGACGACATGGTCATGTCTCTCCCTCTGTCGTAGAACCGATCGAGGAAGAGGCATGTCAAATCATCGGAGGATGATATAGAGTTGTCAAAGAGACTGCAGTACCAGTCATAGGCGACTCCCTTCAAAGCCTCGACAAACAGGCTCGTCAGTAGGGCGTCTTCCTTCGGAAGATGTCCCGTCTGAGACTGGAAGTAGTTCAAGTACTGACGAGGAGAGTCCTTCCCGTCGTATGGCGTCAGTGTATGTGGTTTATACTTGGAAGGATAACCCACCTTGTTCCACTCAAGAGGGTAGGGTTGAGGAAGCCACAACTTCTGGCATTCTTTCTGTCTGTTTTGGGCCTCAAAGCGTTCACGCAGGTCCCTGATCATCTCGGCCAAGTCTTCTGTCGAGCTGGGAGCATGTGAAGACGGTAGAGCCTAAAGTTGGATATTGGAGGGAGCTGACGTTCGCGGTGCAGCGTGGTGCTCCGCCCCTGAAGATACCCATTGAGGGGGTATACTTGATTCTCCATTGACCCCTGGATCGGAGTCGGTAGAGACAAGTGTCTTTGCCAGAGTGGTTCGAATGTCGAACACCGCCTAGGTCAGGATCTGCATGGAGGTTGAGAGAGTTTTGAGACTCCCCTCAAGGGTGTCTATACGCTGCACGATGTCCAGCACTGGAGCGTCTGATTCTCCTTCATCACCACCCCCTGCCATGTAAGCTGTCATGGCATGGGTGGAAGTGGATGGATCGGTCGAGGCTTCGCTTTCAACCTCGCTTTCCTGTGGAGGGGCTTCTTTTTCTGAGGCCTTGTTTTGGCTACCCCCAGCTACGTCAGCGTCGGTTTGTCGAAGCACTTTTTCGTCTTCGATGGGAGGTTGTCAGAGGCTTGACTACCCCCATATGTTGCTTCTGTGGGGGCCTTGATCCTTGTTCAGGTGCGTTCGTACACCCCTGGGGACGGGACTACTGTTTTGCTCTTCCTCAGCTGAGTCTTGGATGCAGAGGCTGAGGAGTTGGTGGTTGTCTTTCTCATGGATGAGTGGGAATTGGAGAGAACATGACAGGAAGTGATCTTGGGCTCCGCTTCATCTTCAATTGGCACTTTCTTTTCGAGGCGACGTCGGATAGGTGCCGCAGATTATAGTCGCTGAAACATAAACTGCCTCTATGGTGGAGCCGTTGTTTTGTAACAATAGCAGTTGATGGTGACCATAGCACAGGTGTGTCCTGTGAGGGGCACGTTATGCTTATTAGTAAGCTCTCTTGATCTGCGTTTGTGATTGACCACATTACGCAAATCATGGTGGAAGAGTTTCACTTTAACACCCCCATCAGGCGCATGGCAAGGCCAAGCACCGGGGTGGTCATGTGAATGCTGTACCCCCTGATCTGGTTCACGTGCATGAGATACACCCAGATCATTGGTAGAGGAACAACATTTATAGAAACTTGAGTCCACTTTATGCGCATCACCCAAGTGGGCGCATGGACTCAACATCGCAGTTGCCCAGCCAGACTTGGTTCGAAACGCAATAGATGCGCCCAAGCGGGACAGGGACTTTGAGAGTCGACCCGTTTCTAGCACAGATGTGTCCGAGTCGACTTCGTACACCTTACCATCAGCAGCACGTATGATTTTGAATGCATGCTTTTGGTTTGCTGTTGGCGTAGCACGTTCGTGGCGCATGCCCTGTGCTGCATTAGATTTCTTTGTACTAGCCCGCGAAGGCGCATAGTACTCAGAATCCAATTGTGTCTTGCCATGACAGCGAGTGAGTTTGTTGAAGATAGACGTTCTCTCCTGCGCACCAGAGCTCATGCGTTGGAGATTGGTTGCATCTCTGCTCCATTGGCACATCTTCTTCGGCTGGGAAGAAGACGGTTGGGGAATACAGTCAACACTGCACTTCCCAGACAGATGCGCGGCACCAGTGGGCGCATACTTGTTGTCGAGTGCGTCAGCAGGAACGGCCAGCTGCGGTAGCGCATCCCCTTTAGTGATGGTGCCTGGCGCATCGGCCTTGCGCACCCAGACTTGGCGAGTCTTCTTCGGCATTGGCAGCCACTTCGAAGGACTCTCACTGCCTTCAGAGATGAACTCCTCATACGTCTGTTGATTGAGGCACACCATAAGTGTGTAGAGGCTAAAAATTAAGCTGTGCCACCCATTAAGGTGTTCGATCATCATATGGCGCTAAAACATTACATTGCGCCAAACAATCAAGTTGCGTAGCATGAGGCTGCGCCAACGTCAGGTTGCACAAGTGCCATGTGGCACACTTCCTCGAGAAGCTGTAACGACATCATCATTACCTGACAAACTGACAGCACGGAGATTAAGGAAAATTCGTTTAAATCCCGTACAACGCGGCGCTCGAGAAGATTTTGTCAGCATGTAATTAATACTGAAAGATGGTTCGTGCAAGTCACTGTATGGCACAATGATTAATCAGTACAGCACAAAAAAAACCTGGACAAAGGCGCCAGTTGTCCAGTTGCGCCCATGCCCAGTCTGACAAGTTGGCGCCACTTGATCAATTCTAATTTTTAACAGGGTGACGTGGCGCGCAAGCCACCAACTTCACAGAGCGTGCTCACTACACTGCCCACGACCACGTATATCTCAATCAAATGATGCCATACGTCCATAACAGTTGGTACAACCGTTCGTGCAAGTTGTTACATTGTGCCATGCGCAACCTGATGAACCTCGCACAAGGTGATCAACTAGTGTTCAAGACAGAGTGACGTGGCGCGCAAGCCACTAACTTCGCAGAAAGTGCCCACTATACTACCCACGACCACGCGCATCTCAATCAAATGATGACACGCATCTATAAAAGTTGGTATAATCGCTCACGCAAGTTGCTACATTGCGCCACGTGCAACCTGAAGCACGCGCAACCCAGAATACCTGCTAAACTCTTATTTCAAGAACTCTATAAATAGAGTTTCAAATCACTCACAAGAAAGGAAGAACTGTCATAGTCTCTTGCTAAAGTGTTGTTGTATCCTCCAAAGGCTTGTGTCTTCGATATCACATCGTCCAAGGGATAAAGTGATCGTCTTATGATCAGATTCCTATAGTTGTACTTCTCCATAAATCAATTATACTATTGTATTCTTTTCTTAGTTTGTAATAAGACTTTTGTTTTTTACAAACAAAATGGCGACCCTGCTAGGGACGACTTTTTCCTCCGACGAAAAAGTGACAACTCAATGTGATACCACGTTAATCGGCAAGACGCAGAAGACCCTGGTCGTTCAAGTCGACCAGACAGCCTACGAGACCATGATCAATGCTGGGGGTGCCAAGCGCACTGCTGCCGCTATTAAGAGCAAGACGCGCTCTGTTTGGACTCCTAAGTCCTCGATGGTGCAATCTTCTGTCTCTGCGCAACTTGCATCCATCATTGCTTTGGCGCAACCCAAGTGAGACAGTCTTTTGGCTAATCCCTCCACTTCTCTGATTCTGAAATCGAAGGAGACTCTGTCTCGACACACTGCTGTCCAAAACAAGGGAAAATGCCCTTTGGCCTCCTCTTTCCTGGCGTAACCTGCTCCTGTTCTTGCTTCTGTGCAACTTGCACCCATCACTGCTTTGGCGCAACCTAAGGGAAACAGTCTTTTGGCTAATCCCTCCACTTCTCCGATTCTGAAATTGAAGAAAACTCTGCCTCGACACACTGCTGTCCAAAACAAAGGAAAGTGCCCTTTGCCCTTTTCTGCTCCAGCACAACTTGCTCATATTTCTGCTCCGGTGCAACTTGCGCATGTTCATGCCCTGGCGCAACCTGCACGTACTTCTGCACTGGCACAATGTAAAAAAAGCACTGTTTAGGGTCCGTTTGGATATCTTTTCTGAATTTTTTTTTCTGAAAACAGTTTTATGAAAGTAAGTTATAAAGTTATTTTCTGAGTGTAAAAATTTTGGCTTTGCATTTGGTTACTTTCATCTGAAAAATAATTTTATAAAATAAAAGTTCCAAATTCTGTTTGGTTAAATATTTTGTGAAAATAAAAGTTCCAAATTCTGGCTTCGCCTAGGCCACTCGGCGGAGGAGCTCAGCACTCGCCGCTAGCCTGAGTTCGCCTAGGCCATCTTCGTCGTTGAGGCCACTCGTGGTCGCCTGAGCTCGCCTACGGCTACTGTCCTTAATTTTCGTGTCCCACAGACTCATTTCATGTTCGTGAAATTTTCTCGTGTCCACGTAATCACTGTTACAGCATTTTTTGTATCCGACACGAGCTCGTCCTCCTCCCGACGTCGAGGGTTCTAGTTTAGACACCGTGGATCCACCATGCCACCGGAAGACGATGAGGAGGGAGAGCTCAGGGGGTCGTCCGGGGAGGCGAGGAGGAAGGAGGTTCGTCAGACGTCACCGCCGAGGAGCACGAGGACCACCGTGCTCGATAGGGGTTGAGGATGCCGCGCTCGAGGGGGGTTGAGGACCGCCGCGCTTGACGGGTCACCGCGCTCGAGGGAGGCAAGGATGACGCCGTGGACGAAAGGGGGTTGAGGTCGCCTTGAGGTCGCCGCAGAGGGTTGAGGTCGCTCAAGGGGGTTTGAGGCCGTAGACTCCGTCAGACGTCGCCATGTGGTCGCCTCGCTCGAGGGGGGTTGAGAACGCCATGGACGAAGGTGGCCGCGGAGGATTTGTGGGTGGAGGGCGCCGTGGACGTCGGTGGCCGCGCTCGAGGGGGGAGAGCAGAGAAGAGTCGGTGAAAAGAGGAGAGAGTGAGAGAGAGAGAGGAAATGGAGTCGGGGTGGGGTGGTGTATGGTGGTGGGGCCCGCCAGAAGAGTGGAAACCTGTTTTTTGGAAAACAGGTTTTCCTTGCTCTCGGAAAGCATAGTTATAAAGTAGGTTTTGGAAAAAGAAATTTTAAAAGCAACATTTGGAGTGGAGGCAACCAAACAATGTTTGTATTAGTTTTTGAGTTTAAAAGCAAAAAATTGATTTATAAAGAGCAACCAAATGGGCCCTTAGTGATTCCCTCTTTGCCACCAAATCAGAAGTGTAGTGAGAAATCACTAAATCAAGGAAAACACTCTTTAGCTTTTCCTTATTCTGCTCGAGTCGTTGACTGGGTGGAAAGTACTGCTCTCCTTAACAGAGACAACCAAATCTCTGTCGGGAAGATGGGTTCTATTTAGAATAAACCTTCCATGCAAAAGGGTATTATGTCTACTCCAAAGAGATCAGGGCAAGATCTACCAACCTTATGTATTTCAAGATCCTGACGAGGCAAACTACTAGTATGTCGAGTATATGCACAAGTAGCTCCTCTGTCAAACTTGCGCACCTATATCAACAGATGCAAATTAGGCTCAACCTCGGAAAATCACAAGATGTATCAAGCGCAACCGGCACCAATTGCTAGCTTACACCAGAGGAAGAATGCTGAGGTGAAAGATCCTATGACTTATGCTAACCAGGTTAGTACGTCCTTGCACACTCAAGGTACAGGACACCTCAGGAACAGGAATCATGTCCCAATTATCGTCAAAGACTACATTCCTGCAACTTTTTCTCATCCTATTAGTGACCTTCGTGAACTCTTAATACAGAAGCGGAAGGTTGCAAATCCATCCTATCCAACGGTGGTCCAACAACAATAGCATTATTATAATCACCACCATGAAGTTGTCATGAAATGTTACTGTCAGTCAGCCAAGCGGTCCGTCTTTGACCGTTTGAATTATGCTCAGAATATTGAACCAATCCTAGTGGACGAAGATGAATTAGTCTTTGCTCCTGTCAACATGACATCTCGAAGCACTGGGGGTGGAAAATGTCCAAGACGTAATGCATCCCATAATCCTAGTCAGCAATACTTAGATCGGATTCATGAATCCAATGAAGGAGTATATCAATATACTAGATCAAGAAGCCGAGAAATAATCGGTCAAATGAATCTTCCTTCCGACCAAGACACAATCGGTCAAATAAATCTTCTTGATTCTAACCAAGATTCCTTCAATCAAAAAGATATCCCTATAACTTATTATGGAGATAGTTCTTTATGTGACTTTGATGCTGACAGTAAAAGTTCTGAAAGGACCATTCTTTCCACTAGCTCGTCTTCAAGGTCTAGAGAAGTGACTGCTTATGCTGTCACAGAGGATCAAGATACTTCCAGTTGTTCTAGTCAAGAGCAAAAAATTTCTGCTTTGGAGGCTAGTTTGAAGAACATGGCTGAGATGATGACAAGCATGCATGTTGTGATTATGTCACAACATACAGTTCCGCCGGTCGTGAATTTGATTCTGACTCAGGAACCTGTGACAACATCAGTTCCCATCAATATTAATCTGGGGGTACAATCTCCTCACACCGCTTCCATTCTTGCGCAGGCTATTCCAAGCCAATCTGGTGTCGGGGGTGGTACTTATCATGCGATACCCCCTCCTAACACATTGAATCGATCCACTACTCCGTAATCAATAGGAGATACCAATGAGGCCGTAAAATTTTTATGTACTCAATTTGAAGCTTTCAAACAGAAGGATGGCCTGCAGAAGCTTGGGATCAAACAGCCCTATCCCATAGAATGGAAAGAGTTCCAATTTTCTCCTAAATACAAACCCCCTACTATTATGTTGTTTGATGGCAGCACGTCTCCAAGTCAATACCTTAATCACTTTGAAGTAATGACTGATCAACTTCAACCAAATGATGGTCTTCTTACTAGAGTATTTATCGGCTGTTTAGCTGGTGCATCATATGACTGGTATCGTAGTTTACCAGATGGGTGTACAACCTCTTTCACTGGCTTCAAACAAATTTTCTTGGAACAATTTTATGAGAGAACCAACGACATGACTATGTCTGCTCTCATCAAAATCAAACAACGACATAATGAAACGACTAAATGTTTGATTGAACGGTTCCGTCGTGAAGCACTCAAAATGCCTCTCGGAACTCCAGATGCTTTAACTATAGACACTTGCAAATCAAACTTGTTACCTAAAATCAGCATGTGGACAGGATCAACACAGTTCCAGGATTGGCCTTCTTTCATAACGAACGCCAAAGCGGCAGAAGAGAGCGCTGACAAATTCAAGCAATTAGGCATTCAAATGCCTAATCTTGACAAAGTTGAATGCGCTACACCAAATAATAATGGCCTTCAGAACAATCATAAGAGCAAAGAAACTTTGGCCAATAACCTCAAAGGAAAAGAAGCCCTAGCCATCAATGTAAATCAGCCAACATCTATCCCTACAGCACCACCACAACGGGCACCACGTCCAAAAGAAGAATACTCTTTCGATGAAGATGATATCATAAGTATCTTTGATTGCCTCATCAAGAGCAATAAACTCCAACTGCCAGAACCTAAACGGCCAAATGAAGTTGGTAAGACTGACCATCTTAAATATTCTATTTACCACAAGTTTATTGGACATCCAACTCGAGTGTGCTATGTGCTCAAGGATAAAATTCAGGAGATGGACAATTCTGGTGCAATCACTCTCCAGCAAGACAAGAAAACTGTAACGGCTAATGTCGTCTCTTTATAGTTTGGAGCTTTTCCAGCTCAACTTGTGTAGGACGGTGTCATCCCCATTCCGAGAACTACTCTGGAAATTGTTAACCTTCCACCTGCACAAACAGATAGTCTTGTTCCTCTATCTACTGATAGAAGGAAGATTATATGGATCCATCCATATTTAGTGGCGAAATTTGAAACACCATCTTCTTCCACCAAGTCCAAGAAGGCCACTAAAAATAAATCATCTCATATGATTTCATTTGGTGAACATTGTCTTCCACCTCTAACTGCTACCTTCATCTCGACAGCATATAATCCTTCTTCTTCTTTCACTGATAAGACAACATTATCAAAATCAGAAGCCAAATACCAACTAGCTTTTCATCTGTATTTTCCACAGTCTCGTGAACTCATGACGAAGATGGAATATGATCTACAAAAGGCCTCTGGTTTGAATCATAGAAAGGGATCTCCTGTACCTCTTTCTCTATGTCTTTCTCACAACCAATCTCGAGTTGGTTTGGGTTACTGGACAAACTCTCCATCTTGCCAAAAGAAACCTTCAAGAATTGAAACCCAAGCAAAGAGTTACAATATGGTGTCCTTTGAGCCTGTATCCAAAGAAGAAGTCTTAACTGGTACCAGATCTGGGAAATCTTACCTAAGAGACTATTCAGAAGGTCAAGAAAACCCTGCTCCAGCTCTGGAGGCTCTTCAAGCATCATCTTCTCATGTTGTTAATGATCCATCAGCTTCGTCACCCCCAATAGAGCCAACTCTTTCCAAATCGATGACAGCCGACAAAGAAAAACACATGTCTGTTTCGATAAAGTATTGAAGAAGACTTCAACCTTGGGACTTGAAAAGCTGTATAACTTTGATATACTGGCTCAGCTGGCCAATACTCTGGTAAGATTGTTAATTTTTGAGCTACTCTGTCTTTCGAGGGAGACTCGAAAAATGTTGAGTGAAGCTTTGACGCAAGCTGATACTTGTCTAGCACTTCTCAAGAAACCAGAGGATGAGCCTATAACATGACTTCATTGTCATAGTGTGATGGAACTAATGCCAAACATCACCTTTACACAAGATGATATGTTGTTGGAAGATAATCGTCATGATCGACCCCTATACTTCACGGGATATATTGATACTATGAAGGTTGATCGTATCTTGATCGATCCTGGGTCTGTACTTAGCATCATGCCAAAGTCTCTACTAGATGCATTGAAGATTCCCGTACACAATCTTTCGACAACCATCACGAAAATCCTGGAATTCAATTATGGAAGAAGTGAACCTTTGGGAAAGATTCGCCTGAAAGTTCAAATAGGCAATCTTCATATGAAGGTTACTTTCTATGTGATTGATAATCACGGCTCTTACAATGCTTTGCTGGGAAGACCCTTTCTGCTTGAGCATAACATTGTACCATCCACTTTACATCAATGCTTCAAGTATGTGGATGTCAATAGAGAAGTCCAAAAGGAAGTAGACGATTTAAATCCTTTCAGGGGCATTGAAGCATATTTTACGGACTCTCGGATGTACAAAGAGGAGTTCATGAAAGTTGTATTGGCAATGGATAGTGAGGAAGATCAGAAACATACTTCAAAAGAAGTTCTCATGATCCCCATCAAAGGACGTGCTACTTGTCACTCTTCTTCTCAGATATTGACAATACATCTTTCCTCTCATAACAAACAGCCTCCTTCTGTAGAAAAGGAACAAAGGGAGCTCACCTCTTCTGAGCCTCTTGTTATCGACCTTCGTCGTAACAAACATTCTCATTCTCCTCCTCTGGTTATCAACCTTACTAAGCCTTCTGTGAAGGCTAAGAATCATGTTGTAAATGATGACGTACAAATCAATAAAGTATCATCTCCTTTACAGTATACTGATATCCTTTATTATAATCGATGTTATTTAAAAATGTTAGATAACTTCGAACCACTTACCATAGGATCAGTTGAAGCTTCCCAAAACGAAGTATTTCTCGAGTTAATGCAGGACTCCTTCTTCTTAGTTCCTTTCAGGAAGAAAAATGAACTTCCTATACTTTTTAGTAAAGGAACGAAACAAAAGATCATGCCCGATAGTAAAGAAGAAAATCACGATAATGGAAGACTTCAACTACGTCGTTATAGTCAGCAATGAAAAGATATCATTCAAAAGATGGACTATAATTTTAAAGCTGCTCTCAATGGCACCAAAGGAAGGCGAACTCCTATTTGTATTCTTGCTCCGAAAGGAAAATCACAACAATACTACAGCAAAACGAAGCAGAGATTAGGTTATACTTCACCAATTCTGACTCCAGAAGCCTCCAAATTCGAGGAAGAAGAATAATCTAACTCTTCTGATTCTATCTCATGGGATTCAGATACTAGTGTAGGGCACGTCCATCGTGTGACTCTATCTTCCAATATGGTGACTGTCAAGTTCTTGAAAGATGACAAAAATTTTGTCGAATCTTCTGAATCTGATCCTTAGGCATAAAGGATGGATACTCAATGGGAGCTTCGCTTTGAACAACGAGAGCCACCTACTGAAGATCAGTTGGTTCAAGTCAATATTGGAGATGAAATTTCCCCAAAACTGATATTTGTCAGCAAAAGCCTCTCTGAAACGGATAAACAAGAACTAATCCAACTCATTAGGGAATATATTGATGTATTCGTTTGGAGCTATGAACACATGCCGGGGTTGGATCCTCAGATCGCTACCCACAAGCTCAATATTCTGCCAAATGCGAAGCCAATCAAACATCAACAACATCGTTTCGACCTGACATGATGGATGCCATAGAAGCTAAAGTTAAGAAATTTATCGTCTGCGGTTTCATCAGAGAAGAACAACATCCGGACTGGGTGGCTGATGTTGTCCCAGTCTTGAAGAAAACATGGAAAGTTTGGGTCTGTATTAACTTTAGAGACCTTAATGAAGCTTGTCCCAAAGATGAATTCTCTCTCCTAATCACTAATGTCATGATTGACAATACTTGCAGATTTGAACGTATGTCCTTTATGGATGGATTTTCAGGATACAATCAAATCAAGATGCATCCAGAAGATGAGAAACATACATCTTTCCGCACTCCTCTTGGAGTCTATTGCTGGAGTCTATTGCTACACTGTCATGCTATTCGGTCTTAAGAATGCTGGTACAACTTATCAGCGGGCCATGAGTACCATCTTTCGTGATCATTTACGAAATAGAGTTGAATGTTATATGTTGACGATATTGCTGTCAAAAGTCGTTCAAAAGAAGACCATATTCAAGATTTGAGAACTATTTTCGATTTAATGCGCCAGCATCAACTCAAGATGAATCCCACCAAGTTATTCCTGGGAGTCTCTAGTGGCAAATTTCTTGGATTCGTTATTACCTCTAAAGGTATACACATTGACCCTGAGAAAATTAAAGCCATTCAAGAGATGCATCCTCCACACAACCTAAAAGAGCTACGAGGATTCCAGGGACGACTTGCGTATATCAGAAGATTCATCTCAAATCCCTCTGGACGCTGTAGACCGTTCACTCAACTCATAAAGAAAGGCGTATCTTTTATTTGGAATGAAGAATGTCAACAAGTATTTGAAGACATAAAGCGGTACTTGATGAACCCTCTAGTTCTAGTGCCTCCAGTGTCAGGAATACCTTTCCTGATGTATGTTCGAGCAATAGACCATTTCCCAGGTGCTTTATTAGCTCAGAGGAATAAAGAGGGTCATGAATAGGCTATCTATTACCTTAGCCGTATGATGGTTGGAGCTGAGCATCGATATACTCCAGTAGAAAAAGAATGTCTAGCTTTGATGTTTGCTATTCAAAAGATGAGACATTATATCACTGGCCAAACTATTCATGTTATTTCTAGAGTTAACCCTCTCCGGGTCCTGATGAAGAAGCCAGTACACTCAATTCTAGGCTTGCAACATGGGCTATATTGTTAGCACAATATTATATGTTTTATGTTTCTCAAAAGTCTGTTAAAGGTCAAGTCCTTGCTGACTTTCTGGCAGCTCATCCAGTTCCTGAAATATCTAAACTCTACGATGAGATTACAGATGAAACCTTGGAGTCCAACATGATTTCAAAAGAAATTCTTATTTGGCATTTATTCTTTGATGGTGCATCCAGAATTGGACCAAAATGTGCTATTATTGCTGGAGTCGAAATCGTCCTCGTCTCACCAGAAGGGTTAGCTATTCAAAGAGCTTATTCCTTAGATGAATCGTGTTCCAATAATATGGCTAAATACAACGCTCTGCTCATTGGTCTCCAATTGGCCAAACAATTAGATATTAAGTATCTTGAAGTTTAGGAAGACTCCAAACTGATCGTCAATCAAGTTAGAGGCACATACGAAGTTCGATATCAAAATTTGGTTCTATATCATGATGCAGCGATCAGGATAGCCACTTCTTTCAAAGGCTTCTTCATCGAGCATGTACATCGAGCATGTAACACAGAAGCTGATGCACTCGCTAATCTTGTAGCAATATTAGCAATTCCCGTCAGAAGGCAACAAATGATCGTCATCACAAATAGAGAGTTATTTTGTGTCCAGAATAACTTACATATGGAAGTTAACAATCCAAACCTGGAATTCAACAATTTAGTTGAAATTTGTGCCATCAATGAAGATTGGAGGACTCCTTTCATAGACTTCGTAGTCCATGATATCCTACCCGAAGATCCCAAAGAGGCTACAACAATTCGACGACGGTCACTCAGATTTTACTATAATCATACTACAAAGACACTCTACCGACGAACGTTTGACGGCTTACTCCAACGTTGTCTTGCGGGAGAAGAAGCAAAACAAATACTTCGTGAAGCTCATGATGGTGTTTGTGGTACGCGCACATCAACATGGTCCTAAATTACATGATCGCATTCGCCGTATGGACTATTATTGGCCCTCAATGATATCTGATGCAATCGAGTATGCAAGGAAGTGTCGAGCATGTCAAATCCATGCTGACTTCATTCATCAACCATCAGAATTTTTTCACCCGACGGCAGCATCTTGGCCCTTTGAAGCTTGGGGCATGGATGTCATCGGTCCTATCAACCCTCTCTCGTCTCGAGGACATCAGTTCATATTAGCCATAACTGATTATTACTCAAAGTGGACTGAAGCTATACCTTTAGCTTAAGTCAAGACAAACAGTATTATCAATTTTATTAAGCATCATGTGATCCACAGATTCGGTGTTCCTCGATAAATTATTCGTGATAATGGACCACAATTCATCAGTCAGAAGTTCACTCGATTCTGCGATTACAACAGAATCAATAATACTGCTTCTACAGCAATCATGCAGCTAACGGGTTGGCAGAAGCATTTAACAAGAGCATCATCAAACTCCTCAAGAAGTTTGTTTCTACCAACAAACGAAACTAGAGTAAGAAGCTTGGAGAATGTATGTGGGCTTACCGTACTACTATACGTACTCCTACAGGCTGCACACCTTTCTCTTTGGTATACGGATGTGAGGCAATCTTACCATTGGAAATCCGGATCCCTTCCCTAAGAATTGCCATTGCCAATGAACTCACAACCGAAAACAATGATCGCCTGAGACTTCAGGAGCTTGAAGCGCTTGACGAGAAATGGGTCCTAGCTCAATAACATATTGAGTTATACCAAGCTCGGCTATCAAAAGCCTTCAACCGTAAAGTCAAAGTCCAAACATTTCAAAAAGAAGAACTAGCTCTAACAGTCAGACATCCTATGACTATGACGCACATGAGCAAAGGCAAATTCGAAGCAAAGTGGGAAGGACCCTATGTTGTAAGCAAACTTTTCTCCAATGGAGCTTATCAATTGACTGGTATGGATGGTTGAGTCGCCATGATGCCCATTAGTGGCAGATTTCTCAAGAAATATTATGTCTGAAGACAAAGAAGAAATATCAACACAGAGACTCAGAATGTAAATAAAATTCCTTTTTATTTGCATAAATTTAGACAGAAGGAAATACATAAAATTAACGAGGACCGGAGCCCTCTTGATTGAAAACGTATTTTGAAAGAAGCTCGAAGACATTATTGCCCGATGATACCAGCAATTTGCAGGCGGCCTTCCTCAGAACTTCTTCCTCGGCAGTGCTCCCAGGCTCCACCAGCTTGGTGAGAATGTCCTACTTCTGTCCATGGACAGCCGAGCTTTCTCCGACTTCTGGCTAAGTAGGCGGCAGAGGCTCATCAGAAGGAGTGTCGAGGGCGGCTTTGATCTTCGAGATGACTTCCACCTCCTTAGGCAAATCTTCTGAAGACATTTACAAATAAGAGAAAAGGAGTAAATGATGCTTTCAGAAAAGTTCCACACTATTTAAAGGTAGTTGAAAGTCAAACATTCTGTCTCACGAATCGAAACAACCTTTCCTCGAAAAGGCATGATCGTTCATCTTGTGAAATGATCTTAATTTACTATTTGTTTCGAGAATCGAAGTAACCTTTCCTTGAAAAGGCATACTTATTCATCAGTCTTTTCATCTCTATTTCATTTATTACCATTTATTTACTTTTTTGTAAATAAAGCCACAAGATAATAAATACTAAAAATCTCCCGTGGAGTCTATCCAAATCATTAATTCCGTCTTTTGAAATCCAGTTGTTTTAAAAGATATCTTTTCTTTATGATAAATCCGTATTATCACAGATATTGTCTTTTTAGACACAATATTTGATTTATAGAAAAATGAGTTCACGTCCACATTAACTCTGGATTCTATTTTTTATATCATTACGTCAAATCAGATCATAAAGAAGAGAAAATTATTTTTTATTCCTTCTTTAAAAACATAGATACATCTTGATGGAAATCTATTACATCTCGGATTTTTATTCTAAATCTAACAAATAAAGGTCAATTACATCTTTGGATCTTCTTGTTGATGCCAGTTCTTTGTTGACTCGACCTGAAGCAGCGAGCAAGACAACGAAATCAACTCTGGTCTTCTCTCTTAGAAAGACGAGAGGAGAACCACGGAGTGCAGTAGCTCGAAGAAAAGTTGCTGTCAATACAACTGGTGGAGAAGAAACGAACCTTCATGAGAAGTAGGAATAAGATCGCCCTCGTGATACGATTCCTAATTTTGTCTCTCCATCGTCCAACTCTCATGTATAAAGGCCCTTCCTACCATCTTGAGGAAGCCCTTTTAAGCATGAAGAGTTCTGAGCTCTCTGATGTGTGTGTCAAAGGTGGTTCAACTTCATAATATCCAAGATCACCGATGCCAGTTCTGGGAATTTTTGTCACTTGGTCTCCTGCAAGCATCAGAAAGAAGAAGAGAAAACAATAAATGTTCTTTTCTTATCGCCATTATTCATGTGCAATTGAAGCTGAAACATTTTACGCGTCTATAGGCGTATATTTTGGAAAAAATGCTACGTGGTATTTAGAAGTTAATGTTAACAGAACCGAGAAAAGTTTTAAAAAATGTGTGGGATGTGTCAAGAAAGTTACACAACAAAGCTCAAATTCGCAAGGGTTTAATAAAGTCCAAATTTTTATTTCATAATGGAAAAGAGGACAGACACTACAGACATAGGCGCTATAGGCCATTTGACTCTTTCACATCACATCACTTCTTCTTCCCGTCATCAGTCTGATGCAAGACAGCGCTCAGTTCCTCCATGTTATGGATTCCCGAGCGATGCATCAAATGAAGGAATCCTTCCTACGTTCTAAGGCACCACGCTCTTCGGAAGAAGATGATGGCCCACCTCTGGAATGAGCGAGGACTGTTGGATTCAGGCCAAAACAGTCAAAAAAGTTTTCTGTCCTCAGCGACGGGTCAGCTTCTAGCAAGTACTCTGCAGGCACAGAGTGCAACTCTCCTGCTTCATGTTCTCTTTGGAAACCATAAGAGTGAATGAAGATAGAGGCTGGGCATCATGCCCATATATTTATACAGTGAAGGTTAGCCCCTGCCGACTCTTTGTCTTTCCAATAAATGGGCGCGTATCACTTAACAAGGGAAAAAGGAGAAAGACGTTTCGGAAAAGAACGTCCCATAAATAGGTTCATCGTTGGGAATGAACCGAGTATTTAATGCTCTATTTAGTCAGTTTGTGCGACACTAACATTGCACCACACTCAGCACACGCAGCCATCAGGTTGCACAACAATTAGGTTGTACCATATCTTGTCGCGCACCATGTCGAAGTTGTGCCCAAAAGATAGCACAACTTTTCGAAACGTTGCGCAACGCGGTTCGATTGCAACCAAAACCTAATAAGGGAGGCATCAGTTATGGACTATGCCCAACTCTAAAACGAGCGGGCTCACATTGTCGGAATCAAGCTAAACCCTAAATAGGGTGGCCGATGATCAGTAGGGTGGTCGATAATCGGGTCTCTAGTCGAATGCTTACCTTCCATGGCCGGGTTGGCCGTATCTCGGCGTGATGAAGGCGAAACTTATGTGGATGACTCGGCCATAGTTTTACCCTTCTCAGCAGTAAAGCGCTTGGGTGCCATTGCTGTCGATCGAGGTTCTCAAAGATCGGAAAAAAGGTGAAAAAGATAGGTTTTCTTTCGAGTTATCCTAAATGATGTGAAGAATGAAAGACCCAAAGTGTACGACTATTTATAGCCCAAAACGGTTACGCAATCTATACTGAAGAAGCAGACTCGAGTTGACTGGCGCAACTCAGATAGTAGACTGGCACAATCTAAACAAAACTAGCATAATTTAAAATATTTCAAAACTTTAAAGTATTTTCAAGTTTTGAAAACTTTGAAAGGGGTCTTGTAGAGGCTAAAAATTAAGCTGCACCATCCATTAAGGTGTTCGATCATCAGATGGCGCTAAAATATTATATTGTGCCAAACAATCAAGTTGCACAACATCAGGCTGCGCCAACGTCAGGTTGCGCTGGAGTCAGGTTGAGCGAGCACCACGTGGCGTACTTCCTCGAGAAGCTGTAACGGCATCATCATTACCTGACAAACTGACAGCACGGAGATTAAGGAAAATTCGTTCAAATCTCGTGCAACGCGGCGCTCGAGAATATTTTGTCAGCATGTAATTAATACTGATAGCTGGTTCTCGCAAGTCACTGTATGGCGCAAAGATTAATCAGTACAGCACAAAAACAACCTAGTCAAAGTCGTCAATTGTCCAGTTGTGCCCATGCGCAGTCTGACAAGTTGGCGCCACTTGATCAATTCTTATTTTTAACAGGGTGGCGTGGCGCACAAGCCACCAACTTCGCAGAGCGTGCTCACTACACTGCCTACGACCATGCATATCTTAATCAAACGATACCACGTATCCATAGCAGTTGGTACAACCGCTCGTGAAAGTTGTTACATTGTGCCACGCGCAACCTGATGAAGCTCGCGCAAGGTGATCAACTAGTGTTCAAGACAGAGTAACGTGGTACGCAAGCCACTAACTTCGCAGAACGTGTCCACTACACTGCCTACGACCATGCACATCTCAATCAAATGATGCCACGCGTCCATAGCAGTTGGTACAACCGCTCACGCAAGTTGCTACATTGAGCCATGCGCAACTTGAAGCGCGTGCAATCCAGAATAACTGCTAAACACTTATTTCAAAAACTCTATAAATAGAGTTTTAAATCACTCACAAGAAAGGAAGAACTATCATAATCTCTTGCTAAAGTGTGGTTGCATCCTTCAAAGGCTTTTGTCTTTGATATCACATCGTCCAAGGGATAAAGTGATCGTCTTTTGATCAGATTCCTATAGTTGTACTTCTCCAGAAATCAATTGTACTATTATATTTTTTTCTAAGTTTGTAATAAAACTTTTTTTTTGCAAACAAAGTGTTTTATGGGAGGAGCCGAGTTTGATGTCGTCAGATTGCGACACAACTTTCTCGTTGGACGAGAAAGAGATCCCCAGCAGAGTCGCCAGCTTGTTTGCCATCAAAAATATGAAAAGGTTTTGTTGATTAAAACTTTGGTATTTCAATTACAAATAGAATAGTATACAATGTAGGACTTAGACGTAGTCCTAGGAGTACACTTTTATTTTTTACCTAGGAACTGTGTCGGTAGTACGAGTGGTAATGTGTTGACTCCGTTGACGATCTGACGACGATCTTGAACTCTCTGAAGGTCTGGGTTGCTCTAAACACCGGAGCATTGCGAGGAGAAGCGGACATTAAGTGTCTCTTCTGGCCTTTGTACGTGAATATGACAGTCTGCTCGTATATCTCTCTGTGTATATATAAGTCTGTCCTTCAAGGTGAAGGAATGATCCTTCCATTTATAGGCAGCAGGCTGGCTGCTCATGTGCGCATATGCCGGATACGTCTGGACGTGGGGACGCCACGTGGCAGATGCTGGCGGGGGCGCATGATTGATGCGCCCTGAATTGAAGATGAATTTGCTAGAATGCTGCACTAGGATGCGATGGAGATGACACGTGGTAGTCGCAGAGATTTGGTTGTTGCTGAGATCTTGGGTGGCTAGCACCCATTCTTTGAATAGAACTGAGTCAAGGGACATGTGGCATATGCTTGTGGCTCAAAGGTCTCAGTTTTGGAGGAGAGTGATCTGTCGGGGTGCGCCTAGGATCGGGCACATGGAGGTGACTTAGTCAATGAGTTTAAGGCATCATAGACAAGTTTGGGCGTATAGCTTTTGAGGTGCATGCAGAGCTTCGCATCAGGGTGCGCCTAGAATCAGGCGCAGGAGAGGCTACTTGGCCTCATGATCTTTAGGAGCCATGAGCAAGTCCAGGCGTATGGCTTTTGAGGCGCATGCATAGCCTAGTCTTATGTTGCTTGGGATCAAAAGTAAGCCGGGGGGCGCATGACTACTGGGGCGCATGCAGTTTCCTGGGCGCATGGCCACGAGGCGCATACGACTGATCGGCCTGCCACGTAGCTTATTACCGTCCCAAGGTGCTGACATCAGCAGCGCTTCATTTTCTGTACAGCTGATTGGACGACTTTTGGAATACGTTGTCGTCTTTGTCATTCAACATTAAATGTTTGATGGAGAGGGTTGCATTGGTTAGTGCCAATCTGGGTGCATGGCTATGGCCCGCTGGGCGCATCTATGGGGAGCGCATGATATTGACGACGCGTCTGCCAATTGTTTCACTTAATAAAATGCCTAAAAATTGGCTTTTGATAGAAAAGTAGAAAAGTACAGAAAGTATAAATTTTCTGGAAAGTATTGCTATGGAAGTCTGATCTGAAGGCGATCACTTTATTCCTTGGACCATACGATGATGATGAAGAGTACTGCTGGAAGACGAACAGCCGGAAGAACTAAGTCACCAGAAAGGTATCGACGCACTTGGGCACTGATGGCGAGGTCAAATGCTTTTCTGCTTTGCTTCACTCTGTTCTGGAAGAAAAGTTGAAGAAGAATGCTCCAAAAAATCAAAGTCTCTGGGCTCTGATCTCTATGTATTCTCTTCTCTCTGTCTGTTGATCTCTTGATGCTGTTTATGTGAAAAATAAGTCTATTTATAGACTTTACCCTTTGTGCGTAAAAAAGTAACAAAATCCTGTCTTTACGCTGGTAACTGTCACCCATGATGGAAGTCACTCTCTGCGCACGTTGACACGTGTCCTATTATTTCAACAAAAATAGGAAGCACGTACACACGTTTCTCAATAAGTGTGGCATGATAGCCACGTAGACAGACCACGTTTTAAAGTAGTCAGGAAGGATCGGGCGTAAAAATGACCTTAAATATGCCTCAGGCGTAAAGTGGCAAATTGGCGTAAAAACAGCCCAAAATAAACTTTCCAGCATAAAGTGGCTAAAATAGCCTTGAGCGTAAAACTTAGCCCAAATAGACTTTACGATCACAATAGTTTTGAGCGTAAAAGCTCGAATAACTATAGTGCGTAAAAAAGAAGTAATTGTATTGAGCGTAATATAGCCTTCTCTGTACACCATACGACGAGCATCGAGTTTTGTTAAAAATTCGATCTTCTCGACTTCTGTGCTGCTTGCTGTCAGAAAAATTATTCTGTCAAATCAAATCTTCTACATTAAATGCGGCCTGACAACCTGTCTTTAGGCGTAAAATTCAATGAATTACTTTGGCGTAAAGTGGTTCGCATAAAGTTCAATGCAAAATAGCCCTGGCGTAAAATAGCTCACATAGAGAATTGTTTGCATAGAGTCCTCAATTTCTTTGACTTAGTCCATAAAGCACTTTTTACGCTCCTACAAAACCCCCTTCAAAGTTTTTTTCAAATATTTTCAAAATTTGAAAATACTTTGAACAGAAGCGTAAAATCAGGATTTCACCAGTCAGCGTAAAGTTCGAGATACGCAACGGTCATATGCGTAAAAATTGGGATATCCAACAGTCGGCGTAAAAATAGGGAATTTGAACCGATTTCAAAAATTCCCTATAAATAGGGTTCTTCGGGGAGAGAGAAAACTTTACTTGTTCTCTTTTCTTTCATAATCCCGATCTTTCTCGAATCCTCTTCTTCCCCTTTCATACTTTTGCATTCAATTCAATGGCCCCCAAGAAATCTACTGCCGGCAGCAAAGGCAAGAAGCCCGCCGTCGATTCTTCATCGGTCGATCGCACGCAAAATCCCGTCCGGTCATCAATAGCATCTCAGCAAAGCAATCCCGCTGTGGCTCCGGCAATGAGGGATAAAACGTTGAACTTCGGTCATAAGTTCATCGAAAAAGAAGAACCAACGAAAACCGAAAATCTACGCTCACGTTGTTCGTGCTAGTGTAAAAAGACTAAAATACGCCCACGTTTATCGTGTCAGCGTAAAAAGACTAAAATACGCCCACGTTTATCGTGTCAGCGTAAAACTTGAAATATGCCAACATTTACATGTGTCAGCGTAAAACATGAAAAACGCACACATTTACATGTGTCAGCGTAAAATTTATTTTACGCTCACATCTATTTGTGGCAGCGTAAAATTGAAAATATGCTCACGTCTGTACGTTCCAGCATAAAATTCAAAAATACGCTCACATTTAATGTGTGTTGGCGTAAAATTGGAAATACGCTCACTTCTATTTGTACTAGCGTAAAATTTCACTAGTAACAGTATTTTGCGTAAAAAAAATATTTTTTACACTTAAAAAAGTTTTTATCAACTTTAATAAGCGTAAAATTTGCATACTGAGAGTCTTTATGCGTAAAAGTCAAACCAAATCCTCTGCATAAAAAGACTTCAAATTAGATTTTCACTAACTTGATTTTTTTCTTTTGGCAGTGGACATTCAAATTCACCCTCTTGCAGAAATATTTGGCTCGCCAGCTGGTATGGTGGGCTCAAACTATCTGGAAAACTTATCTCATGTAAAGTTTCCTCATTCCAACCCTGAATACCTGAAGGGAGAGCTCAACTGATAGCTGCTTAAGAGACAGGATGCTGCTATCTATGATAAATGGAGAAGTGTTGGTATCATTAGAAGACCAACAATTCTTGAAGCTTGCTTTTCTATTCGGGGATGCGACAGACTTTAAATCGCAAACTAACCCTAAGAAAGAGGCCTGGGTGTTTAAATTTGGAGAAAGGGTGATGTATCTCCCTGACATGGACAGGGATTACCCTCTATCTGCTTTTTTCCATGCTACTCACCCTTGTCAGATGTTATAGAATTTGACTCCCAGTAGCTACGGTAGGTCGGGCAAGATTATTTTCAAGAGAGAAAGAGATAGTGACATGGGATACCACATTAGTACTCCCATTGGTGGTGTCATCCCGTTCTCGGGTCTATTGCCCGGGTTCACACCAAGTGAAGACTCATATCTGATCCAGCCAGTACAGACTTCCATTTTTATCAATAAGTTCATGAAAGCTGCTGTGTTATATCCTCAGACCAACCCTAGGCTGACAGGGTGGCTGACTTCTTATAGTAATAACTGGATTCAAATCAGTGCTTGGATCATGAAGCACTTTAAAACAGACCATGTAGCTATCAGCCTATATGAAGCAGTAGCCTCTACAAGTTACGGCATACCACCGAACAGCAACTTGTTCTTGGCTTTATTTGAATTGTATATGAGTTCAATAGGAACTTTTGCAACTCCACTCGGTGAAATGGGTCTTGCTCTACATGAGATGCAATTTATATCGAAGCTGCCAATGGGCGAAGCCCCTTATGAAGAATATGTTCCCTCCAATCGGGAACTAGTAGAAATAAGAGAGAAGAACCCTGAATTGGTGCAGGCCTATGAAGAACTCATGTGCCATTATCTGATTTATACCAGTTTGTATGAAACTGGGTCACATTTGGCATATGTAACTAAATGGACTACCTATTTATTTTACCATAAAAATAGAGTATCCAAGACTGAGAAGGGTAGGTTCCGAGAAAATAAGACTCAAACCATCAACCCTTGCTCTATAATTCCAGCAGATGTTATCCAGGAATTGATGGTCTCACAGAAATCTTGAGACCAATATCTATCCACCAAGACTGGAGATATTCCTGCGGGGACTGAGACTTTAAGCTACCTGAGGCATGGTAGTCAGAAGATGTCAAGGAAAGCCTTGCTGGCAGGCTTTCTATCCCTATGGCTACGAAGATGGGTCGTACCGGGGATTAGTACCATAGACAGGATCCACCGAAACGTATTGTGGCCAGCAGTACGTTTGGTGTTCAAAAACAGAATCAACCTGCTGTCGGCAATGGTGTGCCGAATAAATGCAGGACTACGGACTTTTGGTGAAGAGTTGATTAAAAATGCTCCTCACCGAGACAATTTTCCAAGGGTGGAGTTGCCGTATACCTATCTGATGGGATGGTTATTACACCACAATTGCAATTTGCTGCCACTAGGCCCTAAAGATGAAGCACATATCTTCCTCCAAAAATTCAGCAAGGCCACATGGACTGCCACGACAGTGGCAGACACCCGAGCAGCGTTGAATTACACTCATGGCTGGAATTTCTTCTGCACGAGGCCACCAGTTCCAGCCGACTGCCTCGGCGTACAATTCGAAGACAGAGGAGAGAGGACAACTTCATTGCCAAAACATGTCTTCCAATGGCTAACATACATCAGACCCTCCCATTTGATGTACAGGAACGAAGATAACTGTGCGTTTGAGCCCTATCTACCGAGTAGGTTCGCCCGCCAGTTTGGATATGATCAGCTTCACATTGGCAATCCTTCTACCAGCTTTTATCACTATGAAAAGTTGATTGACGGTGCAAGAGCATGGAGATACTTCAGCACAGCATGTATTAGTGCTAGATTCAAAATATCTACTACTACCAGTACAACCGAACTACGTATACTTCACTCATATGCCCGTTTTTACTCATCAATCCGCTCTTTTGCACATGGTTATAGTATGCAAAGAAGTCTTCGATGGCCCAAGGAGGGGAATATCGAGGAACCAATCAAAATAACTCCTGACATACCCGACAACACTACTGTTACAGATGAATTTCTGGAAATAATTCCTACAGGAGCTGGAAAGATAGCAGCGGGACCAATAGTTATTGGGAAAACCCGAAAACGAAAGCAGAGTGCAGCTATAAGTCTTTCAGAGAAGTCACCAGAAAAGAAGAAGAAGGCTATTACTAAAAGACCTTCCAGATCAAGAGCCACTACCCCTGAGAATGACACTCAGGTGGATGAGCCGCAGCATATTGTATCTTCTTCAGTTCATCCTGGAGAAGGATCTTCATCATCTCAACCAGTCACACCGGCGGTAGTCTTATCCCCGGGACGTCTTAGCTCATCGCTTCATTTAACTTTGCCACAAAAGGCACAAGTTGTTGAAGACGTCGCCTCAGTACCAACTATTGATTTGGTGTTTATTCCATCTGATGAACCGACTGTCACTTTTGATGATGAAGATTGGACTGGAGATTATGATGAATACTTGACACGTCCTACACATACTCCAGGTAAATATAATTTATACAAAAATCTATATAAAACTATGACTTTTGTATATTAACTTATTTTGTTCAATTTTTTTGCAGGTGTCAACATTACTCCAAAGCTTGTGGCTCCTCCTCCTCAAGAAGATATTTATGAAAAAAATGAGGAATCTGAGGAGGAGGCTTCTTCTTCAGAAAAAGAAGATGCTGAAGAAGAAATGTTACGAGAACCCGAAGAGGAGACTCAAGAACCTTCTATAGAGGTACAACAAGAGCCAGAAGTACAGGCTCAGCCAGAAGATCTTCCTCCTACTGAGGGCGGAGATACAATAGAAATTACTGTAGAAGATGAAATGGCTGCTGAGGAAGATTTTGATAAACACTCAGTTGTAGAAGAATTTACTACAACTGAGATACTCGAAGAACCTGCAGAGCCAACAACTGAGGAGGGTGATGAAAGTAGAGTCAAATCATCAACTAAAGCTGGAGAAGGTATAATAGCAGCCTCTGCTATTACTACTGATCCAGTACAGGTTTCTGAAGAGACAATGCCAGAACCTGATTCAGCTGTCACAAATATCATTCCATCCGCACCTATCACCGCCACCGAAACTTTAGTAGTTTTAGCTCCAGAGATGGCTGGAGCAACAACTGTTGAAGACCAGGTTCCTGAAGCTCCTAGGAATCAGTTAGCTTTGGTAGCAGAAACAACAATGGCTTCATCTTCGCCTGCTATCAAAGCATCATCATCTGCTCCTAGTCTTCAGAGAAGAGACTTGGTAGATATCGCTGCGACGCCAAGTTCAAGTGTAGAAATGAATCTCTTAGTTGAGATTCATACTGAAACCTTTTACCAGACTTTGGTGGCCCTAATTAAAATGGTCCTAAATAAGGGCCTCAATTATGAGAGCTTGAAGGCGGCGATCGCTCTTACCATCAGAAATGTTGCCATGTTTAATGATGCGGCAAGAGCAGCAGCATTAGAGAAAATTGTGGAGGGACTTGAACAGCCCGTCAGAGAATATATTAAGCTGTCAAGTGAAACTGTTGAAAATCTCATCCAAGAGGAGTATGAAGCTTTATCTGCTGACTACCTCGCTCGGGAGACGAGATTCAATGAAGCCCTCCATGAATATAGCATAAAGGTTGCCAAAAAGAAAGCTTTTTTAGCTGGAATAAAGCCCGAGTTGGATGGCCATAGAGCAGCCTATGATACCTCAAATATGGAGATTCAGCAACAAAATGATAAAATTCAAGAAGTTGAGGCTGAGCTGGCTCGCTTAAAAGCAGAAAGGGAGCAGATGATCTTGGCCCGGGATCAACACCTTACTCAAAGCTCAATTTTGGAAGAACAGGCCTATGAAGCTGAATCTACTATCAGAACCCTTGATGATGCCAAGGATAATCTGATAGTCAGCTTCGCTGGACTTTCTCATATTTGCACTCCTGAAGCTCGACGTGCTGAAGCTACCCAGAAAGTATTGAGCTCTCGGGACAAGCGCCTAGCAGAACTGTAGAAATTACTTCAAGATATCTCAGCTCCACCTTGGAAAAGAGCTATTGTAATCTTCTATCTTATTCATTCTGTAATGTTCACAAGAAATGAATAAAATATTTTATTTTGTGATCCTATCATTTATTTTGAATTTAAACAATAGGTATGAGATAGAAAATAGTTATCAGGGGTAATATGGACATGACAAGTTTTCTGAACTCAATAGAATATATCTATCCAGAGGTAATATGGACATGATAGATAATGAATCTCTTTTTTCCATTTAGAGTACACGACACTATCAGAGGTAATATGGACGTGACAGATCGTAACAACTTAAAGAAAAATAGATTAATATCTATTCAGAGGCCAAATGGACATGATAGATAAGAAAAATAAGCAGACTTAATATTTATTCAGAGGTCATGAGAACATGATAAATAGTAAATCCAATTTTTTAATCAACTGGTAAGATAAAAGATTAAAATTTCTTCCTAAGCTTAACCAAACATTGGTAGCTAGGGAATAAGGAAGAAATTCAAACGTAATATTTCTTCAAAAATTTGCCATTGATCGGCATCATGAGTAAATCTCCAATAGGTTTAGACAATCTATAGGCACCATTAGAGAATACCAACTCAATTACATAAGGACCTTCCCATTTCGCTTGGAATTTTCCTTTGCTTTTATGAGTCATCACCACCGGTCTTCGAACAGCTAAAACTAGCTCACCAACTTTGAAGACTCTCTCTTTAACTTTACGATTGAAGGTTCGAGATATGCGGGCTTGATATAGCTCAATGTGCTGTTGCGCTTGAAGACGCTTCTCGTCCAATCCTTCAAGTTCTTATAATTGTAAACGATTATTATTCTCTGTAGTTAGCTCATTAGCAATGGCTATTCGAAGAGACAGAATCTGGATTTTCAGTGGAAGAACTGTCTTACATTCGTAAACCAGTAAAAATGGTATAAAACCGGTAGGAGTTCGGACTGTCGTTCGATAAGCCCATAAACATTCTCCAAGTTTCTCATTCCAATCACATTTATTAGAAGAAACAAACTTTTTGAGAAGTTTGATGATCGTCCTGTTAAAAGCTTCGGCTAAACCATTAGCAGCTGGATTATAAGCTATATAAGCTAGATTTTGAATCTGATTCTTATCACAGAATCAATAAAATGCCTGACTGGCAAATTGTGGTCCATTGTCATGAATTATCCGTCGGGGAATCCCGAAACGATAAATGACGTGGTGTTTGATGAAACTAACCACATTGGATGTCTTTACTTCAACAAGGGGAACTGCTTTCGCCCATTTAGAAAAGTAATCGGTTGTAGCCAGTATAAACCGATGTCCCTTGACAGAAGAAGGATTAATCGGACCAATAATATCCATGCCCCAAGCTTCAAAGGGCCAAGAAGCTGTTGTAGGATGTAAGAACTCCGATGGTTGATGAATAAAATCAGCATGAATTTGACATGCTTTACACCTTCTCGTATAATCCACAGCATCTGCTAACATAGATGGCTAATAATACTCCATTCTTCGAATGCGGTCCTGTAATTTTGGACCCGGTTGATGGACGCCACAAACACCATCATGAGCTTCACGAAGCATGTGCTTAGCTTCATTCTCAGAGAGACAATGCAGCAAAAGTCCATCATATGAACGACGATATAACATATGTAGAGAGGAATCATAATAAAATCGAAATGATCGTCACTTGATTTGATGCAGCTTCTTTTGGATCTTCAGGTAAAATCCCATGAACCGCATAATCAATGAATGGACTTCTCCAATCCTTCTGTTGGGAACGTAATTCTATAGTATAACTTTGTCCAATATGCAGATTATTCTTAACACAGAATAAGTCTCGGTCCAACAAAGTAATGGTATTTTGTCTTCGAATTAGAATAGCCAAATCTGCAGCTAAGCTAGCAAGAGCATCAGCTTCCAAATTATGAGAATGTGGTACGAATTCAATGAAGAATCCTTTAAATGAGAGGACTAATTCGATTATTACTTGGTGATAAAGGATAAGGTCAGGATTTCTGACTTCATATGTCCCTCTAACTTGATTAACAATCAGTTGAGAATCTCCATAAGCTTCCAAGAACTCGATGTCCAATTGTTTTACTACTTGGAGACCAATGAGCAGAGCATTATATTCTGTCACATTATTGGAGCATGGCTCATTGAGAGAATAAGCACGGTATATGACCATTTTGTCAGGAGAAACTAAAATAATTTCTACCCCAGAGACGATATTGCCTTTAGGTCCAACTCGTGATGCTCCATCAAAGTATAATTGCCAAATGCCATCTTTTAAAGTCATGTTGCAATCCGCAACTTCATCTGGAATGTCCTCATATAGCTTCGACGTTTCAGGTATAGGATGAGCTACTAAGAAATCAGCTAATGCTTGATCCTTCACTGATTTTTGAGGTACATAGACCATATCATAAGGAGTGAGCAACATCGCCCAGGTGGCTAACTTGGAGTTAAGAATGCTTGGTTTTCTCATCAATACCCGAATATGATTTATTCTAAAAATGACATGAATGGTCTGTCCTGTCACATAATATCGTGTCTTTTGAACAGCAAAAACTAAAGCCAGACATTCCTTTTCTACAGGAGTATACCCGTGTTCAGCTCCGACCATCATTCGGCTAAGATAATAAATTGCTTGTTCATGACCCATATCACTTTTCTGTGCCAAAAGAGCACCAAGTGAATGATCCAAGGCTCGAACATATAGCAAAAATGGTCTTCCTATCACTAGTGGTACCAGAACAGGTGGATTTGTAAGGTATTGCTTGATGTCATTGAAAGCTTTCTGACATGCTTCATCCCAAACAAATGATACACCTTTCTTTAATAGACGGGAGAAAGGTTGACATCTCCTAGAGAGATTGGATATAAATCTCCTGATATAAGCGATACGACCTTGAAAGCCTCGAAGTTCTTTTAGATTGCGTGGAGGACGTATTTCAAGAATTGCTTTGATTTTATCAGGATCAACAAGGATACCCTGAGAAGTGATGACAAAACCCAAAAACTTGCCACTGGAAACCCCTAAGAAAGACTTAGTAGGGTTCATTTTTAGTTGATGCTGACACATCAATTCAAATACTGTCTTCAAGTCTTGAATGTGATTATCTTTTGACCGACTCTTGATAGCAATATCATCTACATAACATTCAACTATTTTTCGTAGATGTTCTTGAAAGATGCTGCTCATGGCCCATTGATACGTAGTACCGGCATTTTTTAGTCCAAATGGTATAACCGTATAGCAGTAAACTCCAAGAGGTGTACGAAAAGCAGTATGCTTTTCATCTTCTGGATGCATCTTAATCTGATTGTATCCTGAGAACCCGTCCATGAAAGACATGCGTTCAAAATCGCATGTATTGTCTATCATGACATCGGTAATCGGAAGTGGAAATTCGTCCTTTGGGCAAGCTGCATTAAGATCTCGAAAATCTATGCAAACTCTGACTTTTCCATTCTTCTTCATAACAGGAACAATATTGGCAACCCAGTCTGGGTGTTGTTATTTACGAACAAAGCCACATGTGTAAAACCCCTAAATTTTTACTATTTTTTATCAAATTTGGTACTAATTTAAAATTTTTGTATTGTATGTCACGTAGTCGTATTGTACGTCGTGTGCGGAAGTTCGTTTTTCGAATTTGCTCGACGAGTGCGAATATGTGCGAGCGTACATATTTTAGAAAAATATTTTCTATCATTTATAGTTTCAAAATAATATACATAATAATTATTTTGTTATCGTACCAAAGTTTTCAAATTATTATTTTATTTATTATCTTTTTAAAAAGTCTTCCGTGAAAAATAGTTATTACTAGTAAATAATATTATTCGCGTATACATATATATTACATAAATATTTATTGAGTTTAATTGTAAATAATAAGGTAATTTTTGAAATTAATATTATTAGTATTTTTGGAAAAAACATATTTTGAATTTATTGTGGCAATTTAAATCTTGATTTAATTTTTTTTGGATTTATTTAAATAGGTATATTTGGAATTTGATTTATTTGATTTAAACTAAAAGGATCTAATTTAATTTAAATGGGATTTGTATTTGGATTTGGAATTTGATTGATTTAAATTAAATTACGAATTATCTATTTTTGGATTTTAAATATTCCTAAACCCTATCCAAATGAGAATTTTCACATCCTATAAATAGGCAGGTACTCCTCCATAATTCCACAAGCCAAATTTTTCTCCACAAATTCTCCACCACCCATAATAGTGCGTGCATCATGTCTGTGTCCATCCAAAGTCTTATTCCACTTTTTACACATACAATTTTCTCCGTGTCAGACAAACCCCGACACAAATTACAGCTATCCTAAATCCTAACCTAACCACAGCCAAAATTTTCGTCGTTGCCATCACCCGATCCCATCTCCGACCCACCACCATTGCCACCACTATAGACAGCTACCACCTACTCCTCCTGACCACCTTGCCTTGACCACACCCCCGGCCAGGCCAAGATAGCAGCGTCACCACCCACACCATCATCAGTATCATCACACCGACCGCCTCCTCGATATACCAGACCCCGACCACCATCAAAAGCCCAACCACCTCCACCGCCGCACGAAATCACCACCGTGGCCAAATTCATGACCCAATACCAAAATAGAATAAAAACCCAAACACCAGAACCAGCCACTTACCTGACTCGAGTAGATCTTCTCCGCCTCGACGGCGCCCAGCTCGCCGGTGCCGAGTCACCGCACGACCGCCAGCGCTCAGATCTGGCCGCACGAGCATCGCTCTTCCCTCCAGCTGTGCCGAAACCCCCTTTTCTCCTCTGTGCCTCCGGACCGTCACCGGCGACGGCCTCGTACCGAGCCCCTGCAGCGCCGGAGAAGCGCCTCCTTTCCCTTTCCGCGTGCGGCTGCCCTCTTGTCGCCACCGGCCGAAACCCTCGCCGTACACCGCTGACCGTCGATTCCACCATCGCGCGCTCGGTGCCACCCAACGCCGGAACAGCTGACCCTTCGCCGCGAGCCGCTGGCGACTTCGACTCCCGAGACCCCTTCCCCTCCGCTCCACTCCGAACCCCGACGACCCTGATCTTCGTCCTCCGCTCTCCCCCACTTTCCTCTGCCGCGACCAGAGTCCCGACCGCCGTATCCACTTCCTCTCTCCCTCCGCCTCGCTTTGGCCGAGCCCCCGACAACCCTATCCTCCCCGAAGCTCCGCTGAAACCCTCCGCCTCCGCCGACAAGCTCCGCTGCCCCGCCGGACCGCCGCTAGCCTCCGTCGCCTCTTCCACGAGACCGCCTCTCCAGCTCCTTCTTCCCCATCCCTCTCTCTCTAGCTTCCGCTCTCTTCCGCACTCTCCTTCCTCTCCTTCCTCCCTCTCTCATCCATTTCTTCCCTGATTTTCGAGAAGTTGTTGTCTCTCTCTTAGGGGGAAGAGAGAGCTGTGGCTGAATTGTTTCCCTTTCCCGTGTGTTACATTGTTTTTTTTTATGTTACTTTTGGCATTACATGTTATAATTAAATTATACATATTACTACTATTATCATTATTATTATAAATTTGTTGTTGTTATTTTATTTTATTTGGGTTATGATTATTTGTTTTTATTATTAATACTATTGTTATTTTATTGTTAATGTCTATCTTATATATATATATATATATATATATATATATATATATATATATATATATATATATATATATATATATCAGATAGACATTAATAATAAAATAAATATATATCGTATATATGTAAATATATATATATATATATATTTACATATATACGAATAGATATATATAAAAATATATATATATATATATATGTAAATAGATATATATCGTATAATTAGTAATTTGTTATTAAATAGATATACAATAATTTCCTGGAAAACTTATCTTGTAATAAAATATATGTTATATGGGCTTGTCCTATATCTATTATTTTCAAATTGGATTTCGAAACATAAAATATATTATTCTATTATTTTATGATTTTTATACGACTTTTGCATATGATTGTTGAATTTCCTAAATTATAGTTTAACCGAAAGATATGTTTTTTTTCCTATATTTCAAAGTATCTATTTGAGAAACTACTTTGATCAATAAGAATATAGTTTTTAAGGCTTATATATAATTTTCAAATATTATAAATGTTTCTCAAAATAGTCATATATTTATTTATACGAAAATCTCTTCGATTATCGATCTTGTCCCTCGCTAGTCATATCCTTATCTTCTTCCAAATCTCGAACTTATTTATAACGTCCCTAGCCAACTTGACTATTCCGGACTCAATGACATCATCCGTTCCATCAGCTGAGATCATCTTGCATACTGTTGACATCTACGACTCTTCTGTGCCAACACGATCCTATCACGCAACAAGTGCAACCAACTCAAGACCACTGTCTATCGATCACGGCTATTGGACACCTCGGGACTTGCACCACACCAGACGTCAATCAGGCAAGATACCTTGCCATTTGCTGTTTACTTATTTTAGCTCATATTTCATGCATTATTTATTTTCTTTATGCAAAATAAACTGTGATACATGGCATAACCTGTTAGAACTTACTGTTCATTTATATTTCCTGCTATGTATTATTTTTCTTACACATTAAACCTAGATTTAAGGGACTACCTTGTGTGTTGCATTCATTGGCCTTGACACGTTGTAATACGAAGTTGTGTGTCGTATGTAGGACACGGAAGTGCGTGATTGGCTGGCCACCAGTACGTACAAGCCGTGCGATAGGAATAACCGCTAATAGAGGTTGCATGCTTAGTTTGACTTAGCGGTTATAGAGGTTACTGTTGTGGATACAATAAAGTAGGCATTGGGCGGGAAGGACAATTCCTTAGCGTATGGGCTTCGATGCACTTTCCCTTTTGTAACCCGTGAGCTCCGCCGGAGACGCGGGTAAGCTTAACCAAGATTACTGACGGCCACTGACGATTCTGCGGAATGTCATGCTCTTATTGATTAGGCCTCTAGTGCCCCAAGGGGGGACTATGTCGATCCTATTTAGCCAGGACCCATACGTAGGAAGGATTGTTCTTAACTATATTTCACTTAGAACGGTTAGGTACCTTTATCTGTTAGGTACGAGTACTTTTGGTTTGGATACTTGTATCTGACCGTGGCTTGGAACAATAACTTGTCGCGGATTAGTTCGTCACATCTTATCCTTGTTTGGTTGTAGGTGTGACTTACTACTTCGATAAGAAGGTATTGAACCTTGTTGGGGTTCGGATACCATATTGGATTCATGGCATGGAAAGATACGTCACCGTGAATTAGTTTACCATCTCTTGTCCTTGTTTGGTTGGGGGGATGGTACGCTCGTTCAATAGGTACGTATTGGACCATGTTATAATTCAATTAACTTGTTTATTTGAGTAATATTTATTCAGTTTATATGGCATGATATTATGTGTCTTGTTACGTCCCTCTGAGGACCTGGTTATCTCCCCAGGTGTGTACTATTGTCTTTCGCAGGTGTTCTAGCTTTAGTCGTGTTCATCGCCATTTCTTCGAGGATAATTGCCTTTGGACCGTCTTCGCTTCGCTCGCCAAATTCATATCTTTTCTTATGTATTTTTCCTTTACTTGTTGGTAGTGGATTTGTCTCCGCCCAACATATTATATCAAGATAATTCATTATCTTTATATGATGTCTTTTATTCATTTATTTTGTGTGGATGAGATTAGTTATATGGTTCTACTGTATTCTACAGCTTACGTATATTTATTATACGGCTGGCATGTCTACGTTTCTAGTCCTACGTATTTTGGGACTGGGGCGTTACATATCTTTGTGGTGGCCCATGCAGGTCAAGATAAATTGTTTGGTTACTTTACCGTACCAAGCAAGCCTGCGAATAGGATTAGAAGTCTAGGATCTCATCCACATACTTGACCTCTTCTTCGATTTCATATTCGAATTACCGTTCGACCCATCGATTGCATCTTGCTTGATTCCTCCTATCATTATTCTTATCTTCCCATCGTGCTTGCTAGAGATTGGCCCTACTAGTTAGATGTCCCAAACACCCTTAGCTTAATTCTTTAAGTTGGGTAGAATACCCCACGACATGACACACCATTGACCATTAAGGGAATACAAATAGTATTATCTAGACCATATAGACTAGAAAAATTTAACCCATTTGGTCAACCAAGCCTTGGTCAATAAAACCGTAGAATGATTGTATAGGAATAAACAAGACTTAGATTCTTATGACTCTTAGACTATTCATATTTATTCTTTATTTCAATCTTAAATCTCTCGTGCTTATGTTTTTACCATCTTAACTAATGATGCAAATATAGCCTAGTTTTTGCAAGCTTATTCCTTTATCGAGCTTGTTCAAGACATATGTTATTTGGGTCGACCCACTTAACATATTGTCTAATCAGAATCGGTGCATGATGGTCTGATCAACCGAGTGCACTTTGGTTTGCCTTTTCAATCTACGTGGATGTGATATAGTTAAACTTACCCCTTGGGATCCCATCCACGACTGCCTTGACGATTCTTTTGAAATCTATACGACCGCCTTTGAACCACGTATTCCTAATTGATAATGTCGTCATTGAACTCCTTAAATCGCTTTCGCCTTCACCGATTTTGGAAGGACGAAGGCACTTATACTTGAAATTCCTCTAGCTGTCCTATCAATTATGACCATTACCACTCGACATTGCTATGCTTCATCATAAACTCCTCGACCTTTCCCTCGACCCTAATTCTACAATTTTGACTTTCTAATTACTTGAATTTAAGAGTGATTACAATCGTCTCTTAATCATATCCTCAACCTAGACTACGACCTCTTTAAGGAACCCTTCTATCTACCCCCTTATGTCTTCTCACCCCCTACTAATTTTTAATTTCGAGGACAAAATTTATTTAAGTTGGGTAGGATGTAAAACCCCTAAATTTCTACTATTTTTTTTATTAAATTTGGTACTGATTTAAAATTTTGTATTGTACGTCACGTAGTCATATTGTACGTCATGTGCGGAAGTTCGTTTTTCGAATTTGCTCGACGAGTGCGAATATGTGCGAGCGTACATATTTTAGAAAAATATTTTCTATCATTTATAGTTTCAAAATAATATATATAATAATTATTTTGTTATCGTACCAAAGTTTTCAAATTATTATTTTATTTATTATCTTTTTAAAAAGTCTTTTGTGAAAAACAGTTATTACTAGTAAATAATATTATTCGCGTATACATATATATTACATAAATATTTATTGGGTTTAATTGTAAATAATAAGATAATTTTTGAAATTAATATTATTAGTATTTTTGGAAAAAAACATATTTTGAATTTATTGTGGCAATTTAAATCTTGATTTGATTTTTTTTTGATTTATTTAAATAGGTATATTTGGAATTTGATTTAAACTAAAGGGATCAAATTTAATTTAAATGGGATTTTTATTTGGATTTGGAATTTGATTGATTTAAATTAAATTACGAATTATCTATTTTTGGGTTTTAAATATTCCTAAATCCTATCCAAATGGGAATTCACACATCCTATAAATTGGCAGGTACTCCTCCATAATTCCACAAGCCAAATTTTTCTCCACAAATTCTCCACTACCCATAATAGTGCGTGCATCACGTCTGTGTCCATCCAAAGTCTTATTCCACTTTTTACACATATAATTTTATCCGTGTCAGACAAACCCCGATACAAATTACAGCTATCCCAAATCCTAACCTAACCACAGCCGAAATTCTCGTCGTTGCCATCACCCGATCCCATCTCTGACCCACCACCATTGCTACTACCATAGACAGCTACCACCTACTCCTCCTGACCACCTTGCCTTGACCACACCCCCGGCCAGGCCAAGATAGCAGCGTCACCACCCACACCATTATCAGTATCATCACACCGACCGCCTCCTCGATATACCAGACCCCGACCACCATCAAAAGCCCGACCACCTCCACCACCGCCCGAAAATACCACCGTGGCCGAATTCACGACCCAATACCAAAATAGAAGAAAAACCCAAACACTAGAACCAGCCACTTACCTGACCCGAGTAGATCTCCTCCGCCTCGACGGCGCACAGCTCGCCGGTGCCGAGTCCTCGCACGACCGCCAGCGCTCAGATCTGGCCGCACGAGCACCGCTCTTTCCTCCAGCTGCGCCGAAACCCCCTTTTCTCCTCTGCACCTTCGGACCGTCACCGGCGACGGCCTCGCGCCGAGCCCCCGCAGCGCCGGAGAAGCGCCTCATTCCCCTTCCCGCGCGCGGCTGCCCTCTTGTCGCCACCGGCCGACGACTCGACCCCGCACGCCTCCCCTTTTCTCCACCAACCACCGCGAGCTCCCGAAACCCTCGACGTACACCGCTGACCGCCGATTCCACCATTGCACGCTCGGTGCCACCCAACGCTGGTGCAGCTGACCCTTCGCCGCGAGCCGCCGGCGACTTCGACTCCCGAGACCCCTTCCCCTCCGCTCCACTCCGAGCCCCGACGACCCTGATCTTCCTCCTCCGCTCTCCCCCACTTTCATCTGCCGCGACCAGAGTCCCGATCGCCGCATCCACTTCCTCTCTCCCTCCGCCTTGCCTTGGCCGAGCCCCCGACAACCCTATCCTCCCCGGAGCTCCGCTGAAACCCTCCGCCTCCGCCGTCAAGCTCCGCTGCCCCGCCGGACCGCCGCTAGCCTCCGCTGCCTCTTCCACAAGACCGCCTCTCCAGCTCCTTCTTCCCCAGCCCTCTCTCTCTAGCTCCCGCTCTCTTCCGCTCTCCCTTCCTCTCCTTCCTCCCTCTCTTATCCATTTCTCTCCTAATTTTCGAGAAGCTGCTGTCTCTCTCTTAGGGGGAAGGGAGAGCTGTGGCTGAATTGTTTCCCTTTTCCGTGTGTTACATTGTATTTTTTATGTTACTTTTGGCGTTACATGTTATAATTAAATTATACATATTACTACTATTATCATTATTATTAGAAATTTGTTGTTGTTATTTTATTTTATTTGGGTTATGTTTATTTGTTTTTATTATTAATACTATTGTTATTTTATTGTTAATGTCTATCTGATGTATATATGTAAATAGATATATATTGTATAATTAGTAATTTGTTACTAAATAGATATACAATAATTTCTTGGAAAACTTATCTTGTAATAAAATATATGTTATATGGGCTTGTCCTATATCTATTCTTTCCAAATTGGATTTCGAAACATAAAATATATTATTCCTTTATTTTATGATTTTTATATGACTTTTGCATATGATTGTTGAATTTCCTAAATTATAGTTTAACCTAAAGATTTTTTTTCCTATATTTCAAAGTATCTATTTGAGAAACTACTTTGATCAATAAGAATATAGTTTTTAAGGCTTATATATAATTTTCAAATATTATAAATGTTTCTCAAAGTAGTCATATATTTATTTATACGAAAATCTCTTCGATTATCGATCTTGTCCCTCGCTAGTCATATCCTTATCTTCTTCCAAATCTCGAACTTATTTATAACGTCCCTAGCCAACTCGACTATTCCGGACTCAATGACATCATCCGTTCCATCAGCTGAGATCATCTTGCGTACTGTTGACATCTACGACTCTTCTATGCCAACACGATCCTATCACGCAACAAGTGCAACCAACTCAAGACCACTGTCTATCGATCACGGCTATTGGATACCTCGGGACTTGCACCACACCAGACGTCAATCAGGCAAGACACCTTGCCATTTGTTGTATACTTATTTTAGCTCATATTTCATGCATTATTTATTTTCTTTATGTAAAATAAACTGTAATATATGGCATAACCTGTTAGAACTTATTGTTCATTTATATTTTCTCCTATGTATTATTTTTCTTACACATTAAACTTAGATTTAAGGGACTACCTTGTGTGTTGCATTCATTGGCCTTGACACGTTGTAATACGAAGTTGTATATCGTAAGTAGGACACGAAAGTGCGTGATTGGCTGGCCACTAGTACGTACAAGCCGTGCGATAGGAATAACCGCTAATAGAGGTTGCATGCTTAGTTTGACTTAGCGGTTATAGAGATTCCTGTTGTGGATACAACAAAGTAGGCATTGGGCGGGGAGGACAATTCCTTAGCGTATGGGCTTCGATGCACTTTCCTATTTGTAACCCGTGAGCTCCGTCGGAGACGCGGGTCAGCTTACCCAAGATTACTGACGGTCACTGACGATTCTGTGGAACGTCATGCTCTTATTGATTGGGCCTCTAGTGCCCCAAGGGGGGACTATGCCGATCCTATTTAGCCAGGGCCCATGCGTAGGAAGGATTGTTCTTAACTACATTTTACTTAGAACGGTTAGGTACCTTTATCTGTTAGGTACGAGTACTTTTGGTTTGGGTACTTGTATCTGACCGTAGCTTGGAACAATAACTTATCGCGGATTAGTTCGTCACATTTTGTCCTTGTTTGGTTGTAGGTGTGACTTACTACTTCGATGAGAAGGTATTGAACCTTGTTGGGGTCCGGATACCATATTGGATTCATGGCATGGAAAGATACGTCACCGTGAATTAGTTTACCATCTCCTGTCCTTGTTTGGTTGGGGGGATGGTACGCTCGTTCAATAGGTACGTATTGGACCATGTTATAATTCAATTAACATGTTTATTTGAGCAATATTTATTCAGTTTATATGGCATGATATTATGTGTCTTGTTACGTCCCTCTAAGGACCTGGTTATCTCCCCAGGTGTGTGCTATTGTCTTTTGCAGGTGTTCTAGCTTTAGTCGTGTTCATCGCCATTTCTTCGAGGATGATTGCCTTTGGATCGTCTTCGTTTCGCTCGCCAAACTCATATCTTTTCTTATGTATTTTTTCTTTACTTGTTGGTAGTGGATTTGTCTCCGCCCAACATATTGTGTCAAGACAATTCATTATCTTTATATGATGTCTTTTATTCATTTATTTTGTGTGGATGAGATTAGTTATATGGTTCTACTGCATTCTACAGCTTACGTATATTTATTATACGGCTGGCATGTCTACGTTCCTAGTCCTACGTATTTTGGGACTGGGGCGTTACAACATGTAATCAGCTTTTTGACTTCTGCTTCGATTGCATCCATCATGTCTGGTCGAAAATGCCGATGCTGTTGTTTCACAGGCTTGGCATTAGGAAGAATATTGAGTTTATGAGTAGCAACTTTAGGATCTAGACCCGGTATATCCTCATAACTCCATGCAAAAATATCGATATAATCTTTAATAAATTATATTAACTCTTCCTTTTCATCTTCAAAAAGGTTCATACTGATGAATATTGGCTTTGACGTAGTTCCGTCTCCAACGTCAATTTGAACAATCTCATCCTCTGTAGGTGGTTGTCGTTGTTCAAAAAGAAGCTCCCACTGAGTGTCCATCTGTTGGGCCCAAGGGTCATTTTCAAATGGCTCAAATTTACCTTAAGTTTGAACCATATTAACTAAAAATACACACTCAGCTTCATCGTAATAGTCTCCTCCAGCATATGAGGAGTAGGATGTATCAGATTCGATGAAATAGATTTCTTTCGAATCTGAGGATTGTGAAGAACTAGAAGAGAATTCTTCTTGTATATCGTCATTAAACATGTGGGACGGATCATATCCCAACCCATGACGAGTTTTCTGGTAGAACGGATCACCACATAATGGTAATCGTCTACCTTTGCCTTGATTGAGACCTTGCATAGTCTTCAAATCATATCCCATTTTCTGGATAATCTTGAGAGATTGTTGACTATATTTGCCAATTCGGATCCTTCCTTTATCTTTATCTCGAAGATCATCTGTCTGAACAACAGAGATGTTTCTAGCCAGGCCAAACACAATTTGGTGCTTGTTTTTTTATCAGACAATCACGAAATAAGATTCTTCATGACGTCTAAAAGTTACACAAGCTTGTGATGAAGCAGCTACAGGAAGAAGATAAGGAGAAGATTTTAGGAACTTTTGAGCGTAAGGGCCTATATCAACATGCGGAGGAAAAGAATTTTCCTTATGGTCAATGTATAAAGTTTCCTCTGTATCTATGTCGTCTTTATATTGATGACTTTGATCATCAGAAGATAAAGACATTCTTTCAACAAATTTGACAGCCATATACTCCAAAAAAAATCTTTATTGATATCAGAAAGTACAGAATGATCAATATTTATATCATTTACAAGTTGAGTACTACGCTTAGGATTTATCATTAATGGACCGTCATCCGTCTTCTGCGTAGACTTGCCAAGGTTGATGATCAATGGTGATTCTGGATCATTCGTACGAGAAGTACGTCCCTTGACTTTGATCATAAGCAGTGCATCTTGACTCTTGGCAGGAATATTCACTGATTCCTCAGATGAAGCCCGGGTTCTTCCTTTGACTTTGATCATCAGAGGTTGATTATTGACAGGTTAGGGTTGGATTCGACCTTTGACTTTGATCTTCAAAGGTCGCTCTTCCGGAGGATCTTCATTGATAGACTGATCTTCGACAGATGATTGATCTTCAGCTATATCTGATATCTCCTTCACATGCTCTTGTTTATAGAGTTTTGAATCAGAAAAATAGGCTTCAACACCCTTGAAGGGATTGATATCAGCAAATTTAGTCTTCACAACCCCTTGTGAATCCACGTACTTGAAGCATTGGTGGAGAGTTGAAGGCACAATGTTATGCTCATGTATCCACGATCTTCCAAGAAGGGTGTTGTAGGATACGTCTGAGTTAATAACATAGAAAGTAGCCATATTTCGAAGGTCACCGATCTGAATCTTTAGACGAATCTTTCCCAATGGTTTACTCTTGCCAGAGTTGAAACCAACTATCGTGGTACTAGTGTAAATCAAATCACTAGTAGGAATCCTCAAAGGTCTTAGCATACTCTGAAGAATAATGCTAATAGAAGACCCAGGATCAATATAAATCCTGTCAATTTCAGTGGATTCAATATACCCAGTGTAGCACAAAGGTCTGTCGTGCTTGTTATGCTTCAACAACATATCTTCTTGTGTGAAGGTAATGTTAGAAATTGCCTCCATCATACTATGGCATTATGGACACGATACTGGTATATTATCAAGACTCTTGAGTTGAGCCAAGCATGAGTCTGCTTGTAGTAAAGCTTCACTCAAAGTCTCTCTGCTTTCTTTAGAAAGATGCAGTAGCTCGAATATAGAGAGTCTAGCTGGAGTATTGGCTAACTGGGCTAGAATATCGAATTTGTAGGGCTTCATCACCACCCCTTGATTTGAAGTAGATTTCAAGGGAACGTCAAAGCGTACTGCTTTCTGTTTTCCTTTCTCAACCACCGATGGTTTAGTAGGAACAGGAGATAGTTGAACTGGGATCGTTTCTACAACATCCTCTGCTTCTTTGGAAGATCCCTCGTAGTCTTTATGGTATTCTTTCCCAGATCTCGTACCAGCAAAGCTTTCTTCTTCAGAATCATGAGAAGGAAGTACCATATTGCAGGATTTAGTCTTCTTTTCCTTAGCCTTCTTCCTGCGAGAATTTTTAAAAGGAAGCTCAGAACCCAACCCAACAGTGAATTTTTTACTTTGAATCTGTAAAGGAAGTCACATTCCTTTATCATAGTTCAAACCCTCTACCTTTTGAAAGTCATAACCCATCTTCTTCATGAGATGGACCGATTGTTGACTGTACAAGTGAATGGGTAGCGGACTTTCAATGGATGGTTGAACAGAAGAAGAAGAAGAAGCAGAGATCTCTGTAACCACAGGAGAAGAAGAAGGCATAGAGACTTCCGAAGAAGGAGGAATAAAAATCTCTGTAGCCATAGAAGAAGGAGGAATACTCGGAATACGAGGAAAGATCCCTGTAGGAGCTTTCTCATAAGCAACGAAGACTTGTTGTACCCTATATAAGGGAACACTATTCATAGCTAACCACTGCTGATGAGTGAGTTTGAGCTTGGTAGGAGGAGCTAAACTTGGAGGACATATGTTCAAACCTTTCAGCCTATCCTCCAAAGGAATGCCATCCCAAAGATGATCCAAATCATCAGGACCTTGAATAACATGAGAAATCATATTACAGGTTTTAACTTTTCTACCTTTCTTGGATTTTTAAAGTTTTATCTTCATCCTCCATTTTAGGTACTAAGTCAGGATGTACCCACATGATTTCACCATTCTTTAATGTGAGAGGCAACAATCCTTCATTTTTCTCTCTAGCAGGCGGAATATTCACAATCTTCATCGTCGCCTTCGGAACTGGAACAATCCCGTCTGGGACTTATTGTGGAGGAAAACCTCCAAATTAAAAAGAAATCATATTGGTTGTGACCGTATGCTCATCATTAGTTAAACCGATGGCATTGACATTTATCAGCTCCTGAATTTTCTTCTTCAGAACATAACAAGCCTTGGTAGGATGATTGATGTATCTGTGATAGATAAAATATTTGGGATTGTCAGTCGAATTCACCTCATTAGGCCTTTTTGGCTCCGGAATCGGGAGTTTGCCACTCTTTACCAAACATTGGAATATCCCTGGGATATCGCTCTCATCAAAAGAATATTCTTCTTTTGGCTTAGAAGACTCCTGATTATTCGGTGTCGTTTTGTTTTTGGAAAGATTAACCATAAGGGTATCCTTTCCTTTTCCATTACGATTACCGAAATTATTACCAGAAGAGCCTTTCTTTCCTTTGTCTTCTGAAGCAAAAATTATTCCGTGTTTCCGAGCCAATCTACTATTAGTCTCGGCTGAAACTGCTGCTATAATAAACGAGGCCCAATCTGTGAATTGGGAACCCGTAAAGACAGCAATAGATGGTCGCAGATTCATCTTGCATGTATCAATCAATGCTGAATCTGGCATGCCTGAAGGCATCTTTAGAGTTGTCTGTCGAAAATGTTTAATGAACGTCCGAGTATCTTCCTTCTATTTTTGTTTGATTTCTATTAAGAAAGACATGTTCATGTCCATGCCTCCTTCATAGAAGCGGAAGAGAAACATTGCTTTGAATTCGTCAAAAGATGAGATACAATTGTCAGACAGACTGCGATACCAGTCGTAGGCTGAACCTGTTAGACACCCAATGAAAACTCGGGTAAGAAGAGCATCATTCTTCTGTAAATGTACAGGCATAATATTAAAATAATTAATATATTGACTGGGAGATGCCTTTCCATCAAATAATACCATGGATTGTGGTTTGAACTTTGGAGGAAAAGGAACATCATTCCAGTGAGGAGGATAAGGTTGCTTAATTCCTAACCTCTGGAGTTGATCCTTGTGCTTCAGAACTTCAAACTGTGCTTTTAATTCTCGTACTGCTTGAATAGCTTCACTGGTTTGAGGAAGCACATTTGATTAAATTGTTGTCGGATGTACCATAACCCCTACCGATGGTGGTACATCTTCTGGAATGATAGGATCTGGAGATGCAGAATTTTGATTGGTAGCAGGCTCCTGACTTTGATTATTCAAGGGTATATCAATCCCTTGACTATCTTGAGTTTGTGCTGCTACCTGCACCGGAGTTACCACTGCCGGTTGAGCAACTTGCTGAGTCATTATTATTTGATGCATACTTTGTATCATAGTAAGCATATCCTTCAGCGACTGCTCAACTGCAGAGAGACGTTGTTCTGTATTAGCAGATGACGTCTCCGGTTTGTCTCCAATAGCATAAGATTCAACCTCCCTTGAAGATATAGAGGGATCGGTGTAGAAGTATGAATCAATGCTATCGGTTTCAGACTCTAAGGACTGGGTACCCCCAGCTTCTGAGTCAGAAGTCTGTAACTGTCTCTGACTTCTCAATCGAGTATTCTGATATACTCCTTCAAAGTTATCAAGAAGTCGATTAAACCGTTGTTGACCAGGAGTTTGTGACGAGTTGCGTCTTCGACGTCGTCCTCTGTTGGTATGATATGCCATATTAACTGACGCATATGACAACACATGTTCTTGATCTTCAACTGATTACTGATCATTGTAGCCTAACCGATCAAAAACTGACCGTTTAGACGTCGAACAGCAACACTTAATTACAATCTGGTGACACTCACAATGGTGATCTTCTTTTGGGAGTGTCACAGGAGACTTTCTGTCTTTACGCTTTTGTACAAGCAACTCGCGTAAATCAAAAGGAGTAGAGGAAGCAGTCTTCTTTATTATGTTTGGGACAGAAAGTCGTTTAGTCCCTCGTGTATAAAGAAGATTACTTGCTGCATTAGCAGAACCAAGCTGTACATTTTTATGCGCTTGGAGTTGCGTGCGTAAATCCTGAGATTTTTTAGCACAAAGAACTCCATCAGCATTACGCGTAATTTGTAGGTTTGGTACCTTGTGTAAAGCAGTGTAAGAAGGCTGTTAGTGAAGAATCGAAGTTTTACCAACAATGTTTTTATGCTGGTTGCGTGCAGGTACATTCACTTTAGATGTAAAGACATCATTATGAATTTTATCTACACTGTCATAGACAGGAGATTTACCTTTACGCGTAGAGCACAAAACATGAGTATCTGCCACGTCACAGACAGGAGATTTTCCTTTACGCGTGGAGCGTAAATTTTGTGTGTCTACCGCGTCACAGACGGAAGACTTATTTTTACGCTCAGAACGTAAAGCATTGGAGTCTACCACGTCACAGACGGGAGACTTGTTCATATGCACAGAGCGTAAATTTTGGTTTTACGCATTGGGCGTAATACCTTATTTTTACGCGCTGGGCGTAAAACTTGGAAATCTTCCTCGTCACCGACGAGAGATTAGTTTTTACACTCAGGGCGCAATAGTGAGGCTGCCTCGTTACAAACAGGAGCCTAGTTTTTACGCCCGCGATGCATCGCTAAAGTAGAGACTACCTCATCACTGATGGAAGTCTCCACAGCAGGAGTAGGAAGGATGCCTTTGCCTTCAGAGACAACAGGGAGATCCGAGGATGGTTTGGACTTAGGAATCCAAACTTTTCGCTCCTTCCGCGATTTCTGAACATTGGAGCAGTGAGCACTACCCCCAGTCCTGAGCATTTCTTCGTAGGCAGTCTAGTCGAAGTGCATAACCAGAGTCTTTTTGGTCGATCCGACCAACGCATCATCATATTGAGCAATTGCCTTCTCGTCAGAGGAGAAGGTCGTCCCCAGCAGAGTCGCCATTTTGTTTCACTTAACAAAATGCCTAAAAATTGGCTTTTGATAGAAAACTAGAAAAGTACAGAAAGCATAAATTTTCTGGGAAGTATTGCTATAGAAGTCTGATTTGAAGGCGATCACTTTGTTCCTTGGACCATACGATAATGATGAAGAGTACTGCTGGAAGATGAACAGCCGGAAGAACTAAGTCACCAGAAAGGTATCGACGTACTTGGGCACTGATGGCGAGGTCGAATGCTTTCCTACTTTGCTTCACTTTGTTCTGAAAGAAAAGTTGAAGAAGAATGCTCTGAAAAATCAAAGTCTCTGGGCTCTGATCTCTATGTATTCTCTTCTCTCTGTCTGTTGATCTCTTGATGTTGTCTATGTGAAAAATAAGTCTATTTATAGACTTTACCCTTTGTGCGTAAAAAAGCAACAAAATCTTGCCTTTACGCTGGTAACTATCACCCATGATGGAAGTCACTCTCTGCACACGTTGACACGTGTCCTATTATTTTAACAAAAATAGGAGCACGTACACACGTTTCTCAATAAGTGTGGCATGATAGCCACGTAGACAGACCACATTTTAAAGTAGTCAGGAAGGATCGGGCGTAAAAATGACCTTAAATATGCCTCAGGCGTAAAGTGGCAAATTAGCGTAAAAACAGCCCAAAATAAACTTCCCAGCGTAAAGTGGCTAAAATAGCCTTGAGCTTAAAATTTAGCCCAAATAGACTTTACTCTCACAATAGTTTTGAGCGTAAAAGCTCGAATAACTATAGTGCGTAAAAAAGAAGTAATTGTATTGAGCGTAAAATTGCCTTCTCTGCACACCATACGACGAGCATCGGGTTTTGGTAAAAATCCGATCTTCTCGACTTCTGTGCTGCTTGCTGTCAGAAAAATTATTCTATCAAATCAAATCTTCTGCATTAAATGCAGCCTGACAACCTGTCTTTAGGCGTAAAATTCAATGAATTGCTTTGGAGTAAAGTGGCTCGCGTAAAGTTCAATGCAAAATAGCCCTGGCTTAAAATTTTAATAAGATAGCCCTGGTGTAAAATAGCTCACATAGAGAATTGTTTGCATAGAGTCCTCAATTTCTTTGACTTAGTCCATAAAGCACTTTTTACGCTCCTACACCAATGTATCGCATCCTCTTTGGCCCGCCTGTTGGGTTCTTCGAGGCGTTAATTGTTGCTTGACTTAGCCGAATGTGAGGCGACGGATGCACTTGCTATTAATACAAACTCATTGCATAGAATTTGGAACGTTGGCCATTTGGCACTCGGGTGTAGGCTGCCCGTGCTTATAAATAGCCGTATGAGGGAAAGCTTTGCTTTCATTCTTCATTTCGATTTAAAGATGAACTTGGTCGAAGCTCCGCCTTAGAGAACTACCGAACTCGAGCTCTTCCCGAGGGTGAAGATACGTTTCCCCAGTCTTTCCGTCGCTTTGAGCTTCTGTGATAGTGTCCGTTGCATCCAAATATCAGGATCGTCGAGTCCCGACACAGGCCGATGGTGCCTGTTGCATCCAAAGACCGGGGCGGCCGTGCTCTGTCTTTCGTTATGCTGGCAGAGCCACAGGCTGTCGAGTGTGTCTGTTGCTTCTGAAGACCGGGGCATCGTGTCACGATCCTTGTCGAGCTAAGAGAGCTCCTCCTCTTGCTACACAAGGGCTGATTGGTGCTGATGCGCCTGCGCCTTAATGACGAGATGATGCGCCTGGATGAGACATCAGAATGATGTGCCTAACGGATGATACGCCTGGCATGGGGCTCATAGTAGTTGATGCGCCTGGCTGTTAGCTTTAGGATCTTTTCTTTTTTGTAGAAGTTATCCTTTGTAAAGCCTTGCCTTTGACATGTAATAGACTTTCATATGAAATAAAAGCCTTCTTTTCAATGTCTTTAAACTTATACTTTTCTTTGATGTGCCAAGTATCTGTTTGAGCTTCCTGGAGCATTTGAGTTGGTCGCATGGTTGGGTTGAGCACATAGGAATTATGGCCTATAGATGCGCCTAAAATTTTATGCTTCTACACCAGTAGTCCATGTTATTTTCTAAGAAAAGCCTTAGTCTTATGGTTTAGCAAGAAACAAAATTCTATAGCACTATCAACTACTGAGGCTAAGTATATCACGGCAGGACGATATTGTGCTCAAATTTTGTGGATAAAGCAAACCTTAGAATACTATAATCAGTACTACACTAAGATTTCTATTTATTGTGACAACACTAGCACTATTAACCTGACTAAGAATCCTATATGTCATTCACGCATAAAGCCCATAGAGATTCGTTATCACTTTTTATGTGATTACCAACAACACGGTGATATTTGCTTAGAATTTGTTGACACTGATCATCAACTAGCAGACATTTTTACAAAACTACTAGCTGAAGACCGCTTTAACAATCTGCGTCGAGAGATCGGCATACTTGAATTTTCAGATTCATAATATAGTATGATTAATAAATCAATTTATAACTCAAAACTTTAACCTTTATTAATGGACATTATTTTGGGTACAAGCCGAAATGGTCCTTCTGTCATACAGGCGTAAATAGCCTGAAGCGACACAGTGTACTAGTCTTCGGACTATGCTAGCTGGGATCCGGCCCCTATAGCTAACCCAAAGTAATAGAAATTATTAAATGAAGAAACGTAAAAGTTATACATTGAAATTTATCAATTATACAGCATTAATGACATTGAAAATACAAGTAGCCGAACTCGGACCGAGTTCGGATGGAGACTGTACGAATTTCCAGAACTGAACAGCCGGCCCTAGTCTTTATAAACCCCACTATTCCCTCTTCTATTTCTCATTTTCCCACCGAGAATCTTTTCTAAAACCCTAAGTGAAGGTTCTCCTCCTCCTCTTCAAGTTTCGTGGAGTTTTGAAGTGATCCTCTTCATCTTCTTCGTCTTCTTTTTCCTTCCTACAAGGTAATTATCTATCCTCTCTCTTTGCTTTCTACAGCACCCAAAGTCCAAAAGAGAAGGATTGATACCTCCCAAGTAGGATCATCTTCTTCTGATTATGTCCCAACCAATGTTTTTATTCCAGCTCGTCCTTCTGACAATGACGACTATGACTCCGATATATTCTCCGACAAGGAAATTTTCGATCTTTGGTTTACTTCCTTCTTTGGTCTTAAAATCTGTAATGGAGCTTGTGACAATTTTACAATTTTTTCTGAATATGCTCCTACTTTTAACCAACTTGAAATTCAAGACTTCTTTGAAATTTCTGATAATATTTATGATAAAGCCGTTAGAATATTTTACTACAACTTGCAAGTAAAAGATAATGGCAATTTCTATTCTTGTGTTGCTGGAAAAGAACTTGAGTTCAGCGCCACTGCTATCAGTGAATATTTTTACGTTCCTGATATTGGTGAAGCCTTGGTGGATATCAACCACGTAGAGTTTCCATAAGGTGTCTCCCTTGACTCCTTCAAAGCATTGATGTGTCACCCTCGTCCTATCCCACGCAGGGTGTATTCAAAACACTTGAATCAACATTTCTATGAATTGCATCGCTTTATCTTCTCCGCTTTACTTCTAAAAAGAGGATCTTCTAACGAGATCACCTTCATGGAATTATCTGCGATGTATCATATTCACTTCAGCATACCTTTCACTGTCCCCAAGACTGTTATGGCATGGATGCTAAATTACAGAAGTGCAGGGCGTAACCTTGTTTACCCAATGCACCTGGCATCTATCTTCAGAAGATTTGAAATTTATCTTTCAATATGTCCTTTCTCTTCTCCTACTATTGAGCTTAGTAGAGCTAGGTTGTATCCCAACCCTCCTCCTCCACCCGGTGCCGAACCTGCTGCTCCAGTTCATAATGAAGACCATCAGGCTCCTGCTCCAGCTGCTCCAGCCCCTGCTCATGGCTTCGACCCAGGCTTTTATCAGCGCTTTGATGACTTTGTTATCCTCTTAGCTCACCGTCATCAGAGTTACATTGACGTTGAGTTCCGCCACATCACCCAAGCACAGGTGTTGCGGAACAGCATTGCTGATATTCACTGGAGTCTTATCTCATGATCCCACTCATCCTGTTCCGATGATCCATCATCCCAGTTTCACTGGTCTGAGGTTCGATGATGAGGCTACCTATACTCATTTCGATCCTACTACAACTTACTTTCCACCAGATGCTCTTGGAGGTGATGATACGCCGCTGTGATGTGGGACTTCAGTTGATGGTTCTTGGTTGACGATGCTAGATGATGATCGACGTAGCCTTTTATTTTTTTGTTATGATGTACTAGTCTAAACTTATGAATTAGACATTTTAGACTATGGTTGATAGTCACAAACTGTTGAGTTATGACTAATGCTGGTTATGTTAGTTGCTTTTTAGTTTCATTCTGCTATCATATTTCAGTTATTTCACTACTACTTCTATTTTACTTTTTCATGTGATTTGTTATATATGGATATTCATCTTTTTTGTCTTCTGGTGAACATATTGTTGGCTTCACACATTACGGAAGAGCCATAATATTTTGATCATGACAAAGGGGGAGAAAGAGCAATACCAAATTATTAGACATTTTTTCTTGAGTTATTAGATATATTTTGCTATAGACTAAAGTTTGTCAATTATCAAAATAGGGAAGATTGTTGGCCCATTTCCTAATGGTCACACCAGATTTTGATAAATCAACAAACGACTTAAGTCAATATACAAAATATACAAACTGCTACTAATATTTTAGGTCAAGTAAAATCAATATCAAAGAGCATACTACAACATCCGCAAGAATGTAAATCATCATCCCGAAGCTTTTATGCACTGGAAACAGTCTGAGTCATTTTACATTTTATTATGTTTTTTTATCCTTTATTGAGTCTAGAATACAAATTATAAAATCGATTGAGTATTACTGGCTTAGGTTATTCACACTCCACAAACAAAAATAAGTCTACCTACTTATCCCAAAAGTTTACAATTCCAAAAAGCCCAAAACCTATGCAAATTTGGTTCATTCCTTACTGTTCTAACTAAGCAGAACTCTGACAGAACTCTGACCGAGTTCGGTCTAGGTTATTTTAATTTCAGTTTCCACCAAATCTGTATCCAACGTTTATATGCGAAATCCCAGCATTCGAACTCTGCCCGAACTTTGTCCGAACTCTGCCCGAGTTCGTGTCTCAAAAATACCTATAAATAGAAGAGAAATTTTATTTTCAAATCACTCATCATTTCTTCTCTTTATCTATTCCTAAAGTATTTTTTAGTGTTCTAAAAAGCATTCATACTCTACCTATACATCTCTTAGCCAAAGCCAGTAATATCGATTCGATTTAGAGTCCTTTGGTTCTCAGAATTGTAAAGAGGTCGTTCAAATTCAAAAATCATTTCTATTCAAGGAGATGGCCGTGCGCTCGTTAACAAGCACGGTATTGTGAAGTCGGTCGTGCACTTGTCACCAAGCGTGGTGTTGTAAAGAGACTACAAGCTCTCAATTAGCTTGTGAATAGTAGATTAACAACAGGCAAGAGTACCTGCGACTGGATTAGTCCTCAAAGAGGAAAACCAGTATATATTGCGGTGTCCACTGAGTTTGATTCTCTGATCTCTTGCTATTACTGTCTCTTTATTCACTGCTATAGTTATCTGCTTTTAATTTTTAATTGGTGATTATTTTTTGCTGCACTCGCACTCACTCTATTTACCCCCCCCCCCCTTTAGAGGTGTTCAACGATCCTACATGTACAACAGGACTGGTACAATTTCTGGCAGTCCTAGAAGTATTGAGGACTGTCAGGAATTATGGCTTTAAGGACTTGTTGTACAACAAGACTACCATAATTTCTGGCAGTCCTAAAAGTATTGAGGACTGCCAAGAATTGTGGCAGTCCTGAAAGGACCTTGCTATATAACAGGACTGCCACAATTTCTGGCAGTCCTAGAAGTATTGAGAACTGTCAGAAATTGTGGCAGTCAATTCTTGGCAGTCCTAAAATCGAAATGGCCGAATGAAAAACATATGTTAGAATTTATTTCCATCTTGATAATATAATAAAATATACATTTTAGGGTTTATTTTCATGCATTTTTTGTGAGAAAGAATAAAATAAACATGTTAGAAATTATTTTCATGCATTATTTGTGAGGAACCAAAATGCTGAGGATGAAAATTATGGAGAGAAAAACTAGGATTTTGATGAAAATGATGGAGAAGAAAACTAGAGTTTAGAGTGGAGAAATTGTAGAGAAGAAGATGAAGAAGAAGAAGAAGAAGAAGATGTATAGTTTGGGGAGTGGAAAATGGTGAAGAAGAAGAAGAAGAGGAGGAGTAGGAGGGGGAAGAAAGTTAAGGTTTTGGAAGAGAGAGCGAATTTTACAAATGAGAGTGGAATTTGGGGTTTGGAGGGATGTGGAGTTTCGGCAGCCTCTTGAGTAGAAAATTGGGATAGTCCTAGTAATTTTTCACAAACATGGGCTAGCCCCAATCCTGGATAGCCCTGATAAGATTTTGATGTGCCCTTATAATTAGCCTTTTTCTTTCAAGATCAAGTAAGCAAAAAAAAGAGAGTTGCTAATAGAGCAAGCTATGAAGCCAAAGGTGGAGAGAGAGAGGAGGGGAGAGATTTGGGGAAAACGGATGAAACTAGGGATTCGGGATTAGAAAATTTAGGTTTTCGATTAGTTGAGAGAGAGAGAGAGAGAGAGAGAGAGAGAGAGAAATGAAACTCATGGGGGAGAGTTTTCATCAGGAACGTTTAGCAACTCAATTTAGCGACGTAAAAGTTATATTATAATACTGACATGGTAAGTAAGATGTGAACAATGTATTTTGTGACGTTTGTTTATGTCGCTGAGTTAGCGACTTAGTTAGCGATGCCATCTTGTGTTACTAATCGGTCGTTGTATTCAATTATTATGTTTATGTCGCTCTAGAGTTGCCATTGCATCGCAATCAGACACCTTATGTACTCACGTTGACGTTGGTAATTAAGTCACAAATAGTGACGCTTAATTGGCTTCGCTACCATCGCTATTACATCTTATTTTGGTACGTAGTGCACGAGCTTTTTTTTATGAGACCTCCCGCCATCGAGAACTCTCTTCTTTCTCTTCCTAATCCTTTAGGTTTTCTTATGCTTTAAAAGCCTTAGCCAGCAAATTAAGATTAGAAATCCCATAATATAGCTATCATAAAGTTTTTCCAAAGTATGGAGCAATCCAAGCCGTCAAATATTTACCAAATTCCATCCAAAATCGTTCGAACTTATAAAATTCCAATTTGAGAACTAGATCCCACGATATAACAGTTTATTGTAGCAAGAGGTATACCACTTGTTGTATTCGACTCCTTCTGATCTTCTCCTTGGCACTCTTGAATACGACAAAATATTCAGTGTTGTCCATGATATACGCTTGTATGCAAACTATTTGAATCATAAATTGGGTTGCTATGTTTACAAATTATTCAATTCATAAATTGGGTTGTTATATTTGAATTGCATATGGTATTCTCTCAATTAGTTACCAATTAGACTCTCTTTTTTGTTGAGAGAGCAAAATTAAGAGAGGCTTTTCATCAAAGAGAAATTAAGAGGCATATAGGAGCTAAGCTCTTTATTAGCGTACTTAAACATCTTGCATAAATAACTAAACATCTTTATTCTTCTTCATGAAATCAAATACATCAACAACCTTTGGCCAACTTAGATTGACCACTCTTTTCCGAACTACAAAAGGATCAACGAGTAGCATCACCTCTCCTTTTCCTGAAGTAGGAAAGGTTCTTATTCACGAACACTGACTAAGTAACCAAGCGATCGATCGACACCCTCCTCCTAAGCTTTTGGGTTGTCTGCATGTACAATCGCACACCAAAAAACATGTCAATGAACACAATCAACCAGCTGTGTCGTGTCCGTGTAGTCGTGTCCGTATCTTGTCGTGACATATTCACGACGGTGTATATACTTGAAGAGAATAAAATTAAGAGTGATAACTTTCTTGCTCTTCACCTTGGCCTGAGGTACCGGCCGCAGGTGCCGTCTCGGACGGCTTTACGACTCCAGGCCACGGCTTGCAAGTGCAGTGCTTCCCTTTTTCGATTTGGTTGTAGACATTGACGACGTGCTGGCCGCAGCCGCTCCAGGTGAACTTCCCACACTGCTTGCAATCTACTTTGAAACACATTTTCTTCAACTGTGTATAGTGGCAATTAATCAGTCTTTCCTCTGATCAATAGAACTATGGCTCCATTTATAGCTAGTAAGCTCACATAAATATTGGTGATGACCTCTCAACAAGAAATTCATGATATGAGTTATTGGCCTAGCCACCTTCCTTGACTTGTTCACCCAGCTCGTGTCCCATTCACTTAATTTGTATAGGACAGATTGTGGGCATTGTAGTCTTGCTTTGTTGAGCATCTTCCGATGGAGATGGATCTGTGTTGCGAGTCTCGTGACTGCTTCCCCTTACATAGACAAGGTCAAGGAAAAGTTCAATATGCTAAGATTACAAATATCCTTTAGGCTCGTGAGATCCTATATTTAAAATTTTGGTCATTAACAGCTGTTGGCATTTTGATTTTTTTCAAGCATCTAAGCAGAAAAAGTCAAGTGCCTAAATGCAAAAGTAATACCATATGTCAATCATATTGTAAGTTTCTACTTGAGTTCCTATAGTCAAACTCCTAAGCTTATTATTATCAAGCACAATGACAACATGCTGATCAATGAGCATTGGAGGATGCTAGCAGGGGCAGCCCTGGCACAGGGCAGGCCAGACGACGGCCCAGGACCCCTGACAAAAGGGAGCACCAACATTGAACTATTTACATTACAATTAGTATGTATCATGTGCTTTTTTTTTTAACAAAAAGCATTGTGGTGTAGTGGCTATAATGCTAGACTTATATTTAAGAGGTTTTTGGTTCTAATCTTGACTACAATAATTTTTTGTTTTATTTATACTTTTTTTTACATTATGTATAGGGGTCCATTTTAGAAATTTTGTCTCGGACTCCCACCAGCTCAAGGCCGGCCCTGGATGCTAGTTGTGCATTATTTTACTTGCGGCGTAAAAAATTCAAAATCGCTGATCGAATATATCTAGGTTCAATCATTTTGCGAGAGGAGAAAAGTCAAAAGATCGACCTGAATTTACATGAAGTTAGAGGGGAAAAACTTTGATATAGATCGCTATATACAGTCACTGTATGACAAGTGGATCAAGGAGGACAGCGCATTACATACTAGGGGAGTGATCACCTCCCAATTCGTTTCAAACTCAAACAATCTACCTTCCACTGTCTCTCTTAAAAAATTTCCCAGCAATGGAACCGAAAGTGAGCATGGAAAGTGGATCAATGATCGACGTCCTCCTCATGGACGGTGCCATTTCCGTCCTCCGCACCTACACCGTCCGATCGGTCTTAGCCGCACCTGAAGCCCTCGACGTCCAGATTTTTCCTTCCTCCGCCGGAGCCCTTCATCGCTTCAGCTAAAGGTATGGCCGGCCCGGAGTATTTTAATGTCCAGGACGAAATCCAAAATGATGCCCTTTGTTTGGATATATTAAAAATAAATTGTTAAATTTTTTTGGAGAAGATTCATTGTTTCATTATCATGAGCGCATTTTACATTTAGGGTACCGTTAAAATATCGTTTCTCTTGAAAAAATAGTACCATAGAAATTTAAGTAGAAGCGCCTTGATTAGGCGTGTGCATCGATCGGTGGTCGACCTATTTTGTCACAACAGAAATTGAACCGAAGTTAATCGGTTTGAAAATAATCACAATCGAACCAAACCAACCAACTGGTCGGTTCGGTTTTGAAACCAACCGACTTGGTTCGATTTGGTTCGGTTCGACTTGGTCAGTTTTGATCACACGAAAAAAAATGGACTGCCATTAATTTAGGTACTGTTGCTTATTTTATGGTGTGAAACTTCAGTCAATCACATGGAAAAAAAAATGGACTTGGCCCGGTTTGGAAGTAACAATGTCAATCACAGGGAAAAAATGGACTACCATTAATTTTTGTGTGGTCTTGCTAATTTCTTAACTGATATGGAACTTCAATTGGAAAAAAAAGCAACAACCGCTTACAAACAACAACCTCTAGCATAAATCATTCAATTTCAAATTTCAAAAATCAGTACAATGAAAAAGATGCATATTATGGATTGAGAGTGACCTATGTCAGAATCACCATACATGAAAATATGCACAACAATTATACATGAGAATGAGAAGAAAAGTTTTCACTTTTCTTTTCATTCACTACTAGTTAGTGTTAGAAATTTATTGTACCTTGTCGATTCATGAGATGAAGAACATAAATTAAATTGATTGCGGAAGCGTACATGAGTCCATTGCTTGGCTTCATGGATGTTGAAGCGATCGTCTCTTTATTGGGTTCGATCTTCCAACTTGCTACGACCCTTAATAACAAAGGTGAATCCGAATCCTTTGTCCCTCTCTTTCTGTTGATGGGGATGCAGAAGAGAAAAAGAGAGAACCTTCTCTTTGGTGGCCGTATGAGTTGGGGACCATAACCCTAATGAATACATATATTTATATGTTTTGATATTTTTAATTTGTCCCCTCATCAAATTAGAATTATCTTCGGTATCTACACATTAATTCCATGACAATTATACCCTTAATCCAATTTCCAAATAGACCACTTTAATTTGGCTTAATTATTTAGATAGCCTAAACACAATTAATTTTACATGTGTGGCCCCTTATTGAATAATTCCAACAATCTCCCACTGGACCACATATGTAACCTTATAATTGTGTTAACCTTAGTGAGCTCATAAATTGCTATCTTAATCCTTAGGATATATCCGGACAATCTCGTCCATTAACCATATCAACATAGGATCAAAGCGGCATTCGTCATATATAGCATAACTAAACCATCAATGGTCACATATACCAATATAGCTAAATGACATAGATCAATCATGGCTGCGTAGCATGAAAATTATACGCAATATAATCAATACATGTCTATTTCCAACTGGTCCTCCCTAATTTTAGTGAGATCAATACTTTAACATAATAAAAACAGAATGAACTGAATTTCCATATATCTGATCAGATAAATATCTAAAATACTTTAATACATAAATGTGTTCAAAATTAAGTAGCACCCAAATATATAAAATACAAACTCCCACTGTATTGCCATATTCTTAATTAAGATAACACCCATATGAGCAGTATGCTCATGAAAGACCCTGGGTGATAATGCTTTTGTGAGCGGATCCGCTAATATGGAGTTTGTCCTAATGTGCTATATGGATACTATAACCATTCTGAATTCTTTCCTTCACAACTAGAAACTTTATGTCAATATCCTTTGACTTATACAAGTTTCTGTTGTTATTGGAATATAGTACTGCTGATTTATTGTCACACCATAATTTTATGTGGTCTTTCAACACCGTACTGTAGGCGCAGCCTTGTGAAAATTTCGCAACCATATTCCCTGAATAGATACCCCACAGCATGTTATAAACCTTGCTTTCATGGTGGAAGAAATTATGAGTGCATGTTTGACACTCATCCAAAATATATCTCCATTAGTCAGCATAACCAGATGTGGATCTCCTGCTATGTTAGCATCCAACAAAATCGGAGTCGGAATACCTTATGATCTCTAGAATTATTCCATCTCCTACAAAGAGCATATAATTTCTTGTTCTCTATTAGTTACTTAAGTAGTTTGGCTGCTACCCAATGATCCATCCATATATGCTTAAATATCTGCCTAACATCCGAATTATGTACGCAATATCCTGATGCGTACATACTTGTGCATACATTAGACTCCCTACAACTGAACATGAAGGAAAAATTATTGTATTTTCTTAATTTTAAGGCTAACCTTAGGGCACTTATTTGAGAACGAATTTGTCTCCTTTAACGAGAGGTGTCACCTGGTTTGCATTAAATACTTCAATCAATGTACAAAACTAGAAAATTATTTCTACTCCCATTGAACTTGTGATACACACAATCTTCAACAGTGTTCATCTCAAAACCAAACGAGATAGACACTTGATAAAACTCAAAGTGTCTTTTACGAGAAGCCTGCTTGAGTCCATAAATAGATTCTGTCAGTTTGAGAACCATATTCTTTGGGTCTTCTGACAAAGTTTTTTGGTTACACCATATAAATTATTTCGTCAATGTTACCATTGAGAAATACCGTTTTGACATCCACTTAATGTAATTCAAGATCAAAATGTACAACATGTGCTATGATTATTTTAAAGGAGTTTTTCAAAGATACCGAAGAGAAAAAACTCTTCAAAATCAATCCCAAAAGTCACTAGTTACAAGACGTACTTTATACCTCTCCACATGACCCTTCGAATCCGTCTTGGTTCTAAATGTCCATTTACAACCAATAGATTTCATACCTTTTGGTAATGGGACAAGTTCTTAAACTTTATTGTCTTGCATGAACTTATACTCCCTATTTATTGTATTAATCCACTTTGAGAACTGGAACTTTTCATGGCCTGACGGAAGTTGATTAGATCATCTTCTAGTATCCACAGTCTTCTTCACGTTCCTAAAGAAATATGCCAATATTATCCGAAATTATATTTCTCCTTTCTCTGGTGGACCATCTTAATATTACCGGTTCTTAAGATTGTTGAGTTTGTTCCTTAGAAATAATTACCTTATCTTGAATGGGGTGTCGCTACGTTATCGTTGTTAAGGTATCTCAACAATGACTTATAAAGGTAATTTGACATTGTCTTATTGAGACTTCGAATTCACTTCTTGATCATGACAGGTATAGAATCCTGCACATCGTCAAAAGTGATAGTAGGAATCGTAATTGATTCCTTCTCAAAGACAATGATCCTGACTTTATTTCTCCCCCAAACTCAACATCCTCAAAAATTATATTACACTTCTCGTCTTAAAAAAAATTTCTTAGTGTGGGACCATATAATTATTAACCCCTTGATCTGTAGCATAACCAATAAAGTAGCTGCTTATAATCTAACTTTGGTCTGTCTTCCCATTACACATTCAATATAAACATTAAAGTCTATAAAATCAATGGAATCCAAATCTTATCAGACAAAAATTGTTCAACTCTATTTCTAGAGAAGTAACCTAATGCTTATGTCATAATGAGGCTAAAAAAATATTGTTAATTTTGCATTTAGTACCACATGACTTCACTTGCAATGTTTCATTATAAGATGCAATAATTTCAACTGAATATTGGTTATTATAATCCTTAAGGGAACAGTTACCAATAATATTTGAATTTAAAGATAGACTAAACTTATTATTTCCAAATGAACAATGGTAACCAGATTTGTCCATTAAGGAAACTGAAACTGAATTTCGTCTAAAAGACGGTACAATAAAAGTGTCTATCAAATTCAAATAATAATTAGTTCCTAAAAATAACCTAAAATGTCTTATTACATCCACTTCTACCGATTTGTCGTCACCCATATAGATGTATCTTTCACCAACAGTTGGCTTCGGTAGCTCAGACAACCTTGTCTATAAACACTAATGTGGGTAGTAGCACCAGAATCTAACCACCACGTATTTTTAGGTACTAAATCTAAATTAACCTCAGAACAGACCAAACTTAGAAATGTATATTTCTTTATACGTCATGCGTGATACTTTGTACATTTCTTCCTTATATGTCTTGTCTTATCACAAAAGAACAACCCTTAGTTTTATATTGTTGTTTCTTTTGACCTAGACCCTTAGCAACTACTGTATTTATTTATTTTTGCCCTTAAAGTTTATCCCATTAAACATGAAAATTAAAATCTTATTGGTAGATATTTTAACAACATCAACTGTAAAGAGAACAAAGCAACAAAAACAAACATGCTCTAATAAATAACCAAAGCGTAAAATATAGTCAAACAAATTCAAATAATGGTGAACCATATCTCAAGATACCTAGTACATTATTAATATCAAGTCTTTGGACAGTGATATTAACTGCAAGTGGTATTCTTGGTGTAATGATCAAACGTTGACAATAAGTCATGTCAAATAATAAGCCTATCTTTGGATCGGGTTATTATTCACATGTAAACCTTATAATTATCACACATTTATCACCACAAGTATGTGTGCAATTCGGCCAAGTATTAACCTTCCTTTGGGCCGGCTAATACCTGCATGAATATGCACACACAAACATCCGACATCCCTGATAGACTATCTACGCAAGAGAGGTCACTTTGGCGACATCTTGTTTCAATGAGTCTACTTAGAATATTGGACAACTATTGCTAGTTATAAAAGGCACCAAAAAAATTGAATGTTGACTAAATTTTACAAAACTGAATCATGCCCAAAACTTTATATATATGCATATTCATAAGATTATTACTCAAATAAAGTAATCAAAAGAATAATCATGAATTTCAATTTGACAAAATTGGATATTATCACTATAACAAAATTTATGAAATAATCTACGGAGGATATGTATCCAAAGATAATATCAAATAATGCATAAGGATTACTTTAAATAGAATAATCTACAGAAGACCAAATATATGCATTAACAGATTATATTTTACTAAAGATATGTATCAACATATTGCACCAAAAAATCTATAAAGATTATACCAAAATTCATCTACTAAAGATATACACATTATAATGCCCCGCTTCGCATCGGTGCATTATGATGAGTCGTTGACTCGAAGAGTTACGTTGACCCGATGAGGTATCGATGCGAATCGATACAAGAGTTACGTTGGCCAAAGGTAAGCTTTGAGTTGGTTGGAATCTATAAATCGAATCGATGCAAAGGATAAATCCCGTTCGAGTAAGTGCTGGCTTTAGTTGATCTGGTGTGCAGGCTATGCTTTTACGCTGGATGATAAGAGGTCGACATTTTGCCTTATGTAATGAAGTGTCCGCGAAACCAAATCGTGGCTTTACAACGGATTGTGGCATGGGCACGATAGGCCAAATCAACCGACTAGTTCAAAAAAATAGCTAAGTCCGGGAGTTAGCTATGTGATCGAGTTATGGAAGCGAGACGCTTCAATCGGCGAAATGACAAGGCGTATCGTCTTAAGGTGGGCGGGTTCTTGACTCTCTCTCCCTATTCCTTCACGTCTAATAAAATATGTTATGGTATGCGTAAGATGTTATCGAGTAAGCGAGCGTGGCTCGGCGAGTAAAGGTCTAAGTACGTGTCAAACACTAAGATAAAACATTGAACAATCGAACAATTGAAGCGACGTACATCAAGTGTACATGCCGCGATAGGGCATGATGGTAGAATATTGAAAGACGATATTGAGATGTACATCATGTGTACGGCTCCAAGAATATTGAACTCTAGGCGTAGAACATTGATTATGGTGTTGAGCGTGCCTTCGCGCACTTATGTATGAAATGACTAAGTAAATACGGAAGTAGGCTATGTGAATAACTTACGAGCGGTACGCGTTGATTATGAGTACGAAATGACTAAGCCGTTGGGCGTCGTGCATCAATATGGATGTGTTGGGGCATAACGTCGATGGAGCTCCCTAAATGAATGGTGGATTATGTTTATGAGACGTGAATATATTTATGGCACGGAAAACCGTTTATGGCACGGGAAATCGTTTATGGAACGAGACTATGTTTATGGAACACGAGATGGATTGGAATGTATGACTTGTATGCTATGGCGCGTATTGCATGGTCAATGGACTCGGATGGCCCGTGCACGGGTACGGCTTTCCTCGAACGGTTACGCCGGGGCGCCGGGACCGTTTGACCTAGGAGGGAATTATGTGTGGCATTTATGGTGCACAACATTCGGACGGATTGCGACCGTCCAGTGCTGTGATAAGCTATGATATCCGTAAGTTTGGGATCCTTCGGATACTGGGCTAGCAATCCGTATCGAAGCGATTGTAGGCTTACACATGTGAGATGCCAAGTCCATTACGGTGCGAAACACCGTGACCTTCATATAGTTAGGGCCGGTGGGCTGAGATGAGAGCTGGGTGCAGGCGCAGGGCCTGCCACCTATTATGCATATGTTTATGTTTATGATTGGTCGATTGTGCGAATCGTATGTTTGCTTATGTTAAGTTTAACCACTGCAGGCTAAGGAAAATAGGACGGAATGAGCATGAACACTATGTTTACGTTCATATTATGGCTAACTGTATCTGCTGCAGGAACATGATATGGGATACATTATGATATAAGTTGCTATGCGTAAACGATGCCATGAAACTGATCCTAAGGCTAATTAGAAAGATCACCAAATTAAGATGCATGTTCCACTAAATGATGTAGTGTTTGGTTTGGGTGCGAACGGGTCTTGATCAGTGCGAAGCGAGGACGAAAGCACTAATCCTCCACTAGTTTATGTGCAGGTTCAGGTTATGATCGGTCCGAGGCGGAGCTTGGCTTGGACGTGTCAAGGCATGGAGTCCTTGGCGTTCGAGAGGAGCTACCGCATATGCGTTCGGACTTGCGACATGGAGATGTTCGGCCGAAGACTACTTGGTGGCTATACAGAGGCATAATGTATGGAACAATGTAATCCTTTGTGAGCTAGAGAGATCATGAGCGTTGTAGCCAATTGGCATATATGTTGGGCTATTCAGAGCCTTTGTAACCTTCAGTTCAATATCAATAAAGAGATTCTTATGTTATACTTTGGTTTCCTTCCGCTGCTTATGTTATCAAATTGAGATAGTTTT